>APFE030604085.1:7753-55431 GCA_000404065.3 Pinus taeda
ACATGCCTCTGAACTGTGTTACAATGAGGCTCGAAGGCCTATTTATTGTTGAGAAACAATTGAAAACCCTTAACATCCAAAACCTAACCCTAGAAGATGAAACACCAAATTGTAGGCCCGGTTTTGGGTAAATTGGTACGTCAACTTCCCGGGGTCGTAATTTTGGCACCTGATCTTCATTTGATGCGTGCAATATCTCGTTAGAAATATCTATCTGAGCACCACAACTTTGGGAAGAGAAACATGGGTCCATGGACCCATTTTGCTCCCAATTTTCCCAAAAAAATGTCATTTAGGGCCTCAAAATGGCTCTGGAAGTCGAGGACCCGAAAAACTGCTAAAAATATTAAATTGTGCTACAAATAAGAAAACTGAAAAACTGACAGAGATAGTTTTGGGGGTCCAAGTGGGATAGGTGGGTGGCCACAAGCATCCACCTGGATTGCATGGATAAATGAAGAATTGTATAAGACAGGACCAGACCTCATCATCAGAAGATGTGTTTGGGAGGACGAGATACCAAAGATACTAAAAGCTTGTCATGATGAGCCATGTAGAGGGAATTTTTCTAATAAGAGAATCACCTACAAAATATTGCTTCTAGGATATTATTGGCCTTCCA
The DNA here is from genome assembly GCA_000404065.3 of Pinus taeda. Lineage (NCBI taxonomy): Eukaryota > Viridiplantae > Streptophyta > Pinopsida > Pinales > Pinaceae > Pinus > Pinus taeda. Next base: position 8,376 of record APFE030604085.1, read on the forward strand.
TTTTTTAGGACACCAAGGAATATGTTAAGAGATGTGACAGTTGTCAAAGGATGGGCAAACCTACTCCTTCAAATGAGATGCCATTGCAACCATAGGTACTTATCAAACCATTTGAAAAACAGGCACTAGATTTTGTTGGACCAATCAGCCCACCTTCAAAGCAAAATAAGAATATTTTGGTATTTACTGATTATGTCACTAAATGGGTAGAAGCTAAGCACTTCCTTTTGCTACTGAAAATATTGTAGTTTCATTTCTTTTTGAGGATATTTTTACTTGTTTTGGTGTGCCAAGAGAAATTGTAACAGATCAAGGGACATAGTTCACATCTAGACTAGTGTAGAAGCTTGTGGACCAATACAAGATAAAAAATTGGAAGTCAACTCCATATCATCCACAAGCCAATGGACAAGTTGAGTCCACAAGTAAGGTGATTGAAGCTATCCTTACAAAGACTGTACATCTACACATGAAAGATTGGGTGGAAAAACTTCCAGAAGCCTTATGGGCCTATAGGACTACATGGAGGAATACTACGGGACATACTCCCTATGAACTTGTTTATGGGAAGAAAGTCTTACTTCCAATAGAGTTCCATATCCAAACCTATAAGAAAACAATCCAATTAGATCTTGACTTGTCAGAAGCCCAGAAGAAAAGGATGACACAATTAAATGAGCTCGATGAGATCAGACAAGAAGCCTTTCAGAGGACCAACTTAGTACAACAACAAAGGTCGAGATGGCATGATAAGTATATTAAAGAAAAGAAGTTTCATCCAGGAGATTGGGCATTTCTCTTTGATTCAAAATTAGAAAATTTTCAAGGGAAATTTCAAACCCATTGGCTTGGACCTTATGAGGTTGAGAATATCTTTTATAATGGTGCAATTAGAATCAGGACTATTGATGAAGAAATAACTCCTTTATTAGTAAAGGGACATCAACTCAAGCTTTACCAGAAACCATTAACAAGAGAGGAATTTGTCAAAATATTTCAAGATAATTCAGAACTAAAGATGGTCAAGAAGAATTTTTCTTCTTTTCCACCTTAGATATTTTCATTCAGTTTGTTTCTTAAAATAAAGAAGGAAAATATAATTATATTAATAAATAAATTAATTCTATTATCTATCTATCTATTTATCTATTCTATCTATCTATCTATCTATATATATTTATATATAATTATTATTTATATAATATATTATTATATATATATATATATATATATATATAACATGGAATCAACATTTGTGGCATGTTTTTGCATAAATTTAGAGTGAAAACCATTTATTGTCACTTCCAAAATTTTATTTTCAAAAAACTATAATAAAGCTCATCTACTAAAGATTTCTCTCTTAAGCTGCAGAAACAACAACTTTCTGCAACTCGTCAAACTTTCTGTAGCTTGGAAAAGTTTCCACAGCTAAACAAATTTCTGCAGCCTAATAATTTTGAAGTCTATAAGAATGCTTGATGATCTGGACTAATTGAAAATGATGCACCAACAGAAGATCAAAGGACAACAAATGAGGTTAGCAACAAAAAATTAAAGGTATGTGTTGCTTTAATTTAACAATAGGGAAAGATATATAACATGTATGAGTAAAGAAATATAGTACTAAAGTGCAATCATTATAACCTAAGGGTAATGGATGTCTAATGAAATATCATATGCCACCACTCTAAAAGGTCATGTCACAACCTTGTGCCAAATCTTCCAAATTAATTATCAAATCATAAGTTTGAATGCGCCTAACAATCGAATCCATTTCCATAATCCTCTTGATAACCCATCCATTCTTCCCTATTCCTACACTCCATTCTTTCACAATCATACCATCTTTCCACCAGCTAGCAAACCAGACCAGTTCCATTTGTCCTCTCAAGGTAGCCAATTTTCAAGGCAAAGCATCCTTCAGAATGGGGGTAGTTGTTCGAAGTGAGCTAGCAAGGAAGCAATTTCTGGAGGGGTACCCACAAACTAGGGAGCTGCTGCAAAGAAAACAATGGTTGCAGTTCATTGAGAAGTTTAGCAGTTTCCATAAAGAGGTAACCAAGACATTTTCATGTTCCTTCGATGGAATGGAGGCTGAAATTGGGGACATCAAGCTCAGAGTGACGAAGTCCATAATTGCTAAGGCCACCAGTTTGCTAAGGCATGGAGAAAAATGGTTTAAAAACAGAGGGATTGAGAGCAAAGACTGAAGGGTTTTCCTTAAGAATCCAAGCATGGACACAATGGTCTACAACAAAGGTATTCCAAGCTCTTCTCTTAAAAATAAATGGAGAAACTTATTGTTTATGCTTTAGAATTTTATCACTTGTGAGGGTAAGTTTGGACAAATGTACTTTTACCATGTTAGAATGATGATGCACTTCCTGGAGGATCATCAGATGAACCTCCATTATTTTCTCTTGAATAGCCTCAGAAAAATGGCTACAAATGTTCAGAAGAAAGTTCAATGCATATAAAACACCATGTACCATCATGTTCTGGTGAAAATATTGGTCGAATTTCACCTCCGAAGTATAGGGGATGACTGGGAAAGTTTCTTGATAAGGAATCATTTCGAGGAAAAATCCCCAGAGAAACCAAGTAGCAGTAGGATCCTCAGGGGGTGAAAAAGAACCATAAAAATGACAAAGGAACAGGCACCTCGAACTCAAACAAAGGTAACAGAAGAAGAGCTACCCATAGTAAATATTTTGTAGAGAATGAAGAGGGGAAACCCTAGAAGAAAGAAATCTAGCCCAAGAAAAGAAGAACTCTCACAAATTGAAACCTATTCTCTAAAATGAAAATCATAGAATAAGAGGAGGAAAGTGCAGAAAATACAAACCCCAGGGTTGAGTAGGAACACAAGGTTGAGCATGACTCAACAAACAAACCCAAAAACTACAGAATACATCAACCTGGAGGAAAATGAGCCGACTAAGGAGGAGCCAACAGAAAACACTCCGATGGAGATTGAGTCAATAGAGGATGAGAAAATTGGAAGCCTTGGGGATTCTCCAAAAGAGTCACCAAGATCATCACCACAACCTTACAACTCACCTCTAGGAAGCCCGATACATAGTCCAAGAATTGACCTTGCACATCAGGAAATATATGACTACATAGAATCACTAGAAAGGAAGGTGACAACAACAAAGGAGACAATATAGAGCCCTGGAGAAGGAAGCAACCAGGTAAATGGACAATTGGCCTCAAACATCTTGAAGCCGGAGATCTTTGAACTAGAAACATTGAATCGATATCTTAAAAATGAAAATCAAGCCCTGGAGACACATAGTGATATACAGATCGCCAAGAGCGATAATCTAATCCTACATCTAAGCCTGTGGTATAAGAAAAACAAGAAGTTGAAGGAGAACAAAATTATGCAGAGAGAGATAATCAGTTTAAAGTACAAAATCCTAATGAGGAAGCCTAGAATTCCAATCTCTGCCAGAAAGAAGAAAACAGTGAAAAGGAGAAATAACAAACAAGATACACAAGTAGAAGACAAGGAAGAAGTGTATGAGGACATACAACATCTCCAGTCTGGGGGAATGTAGAGTCTGAAGATTGCCCTACCATGACATCCTTTTTGCCCAATAATCCTCTCTTTTTCACATATATTTACCACTTAATAAAGCCATATCTTCAAGGTTTTGATAAAGGTATGCATTAGTATGTTTTCTTGTTCATATTCAGCTGTATACCCTATTGTTTTAATTAAAGTTGTAATTAGCTACTGAATCAACCTATTTTCGCAGCTAGTCCAGGATTCCGTAGCTGCCTTCATTGTTCGCAAGGTTCTAGAGCTCCGGTTCAACAATGAAAGGTGCAGATGGATAGAAGGTGACTCCCTCATGGATACCTTCCTATCCACTTGAAATTGTTTTCCAAAGGTGGCACAGGAGATCGCGGTCAAACCCCGAGTCAACTTCCAGATTAACGCATAACATAGCCGAGATTAGCTGAAACCTCATCGTTTTGCTTTTGAAATAGAAAAATGATAGTTTCACGATATAAGATTAGATAGGGTTAAGAGATATTAGGCTTATAATTCTCATACAGTTATGTAAGAGACATGTTATAAATTTAGTGGCCGCACTGTTATTTGGGTGCGCGCCGAATGAAATGTTTTCTGAACAGTTTGTGGCTTTCGTGTGAATGAATTTGGTTCCTGTGTGCAAGTATTGTACTGGTTTAAAGCTTTGAACTGCTATGTGGAGGTCCCCTATAATCAGTGTTAGTTTTTGATTGAATACAATCTGTTTTCCTTCAATTATTCAATTGCTCTGTTTTGTGTGATCATGTTGTATAATGATTTCAAATTGTTATTTGCATAAAGAATTCTACTTTGTTTTATACCTAGATTAGGCTGTTGTTCACTTTGCTTTATACCTGGTACTACAAAATTATTTCCTTTGCTTATTATCCATCATAATTGAAGTGTGTTTAATTCAGAAATTTTGCTTAGATTACATTGTTTGAGCAGAAATTGAACAAGCGAGAAGACCTCTCCTAAAACAATTAAGTTCAACATTATTCCTTCATATATGCTAGAGTAAGATTCCATTTTGCACTTAGAGAATTAGGAGCTACAACAAAGATATTTAAAATCAAATCCCAACAATCTAACATAAGTAAAATCACCCTTACATCATCCACAAATTGATTGAATAACGATTAATTCCTAGGAAACTTAATCAACATCCTTAAGAATTACAACATTAATACAATTGACAAACATCACCACCATCTTAAGATTAGGCCTTGACAAATACATAACGACCTACTAAAACAACTTATAAGCATATTGTGCATCTATACTTCATCAGCCTATGCACCTTGGTTGACAATTTATGATTTCCAATTTAAGGACATTGAATTGACCAAACATGGTCAAAAGAGTGAATAGAGGCATTAGGCAGCATGAAACACCACATCATTGGGTTCCCACGAAGCGTGAACATGAACAAAGAGAGCACAATGTAATCCTCATGGATTTCATTCCTTTCACAAAAGCCTATGAAGGCATCTTTGTGTCTAAGAAAGGCTGCTTTGCCTTCACCATCATATGTGTTATGTGACAAGTCATTCTAAAGCTCCTCCAATACTTAAAAATAATTTCCATAAGACAAAGATCTTAGAGGATTAACTGTAGTGTAAGTCATGAAAGATGTGTAGAGATTAAAAATAAACTTTGAGGACTCAACTTGTCATCTGGCCCTCCCTCTAGCACCAGAAATGTTGACAGTACTGGACCTACCAACATGTCAAGGGGATCTCCCCAGTAAGAAGTCCTAACTAGACCTCAAACCATTTGAAGTAGGAGTCCTAGCTGTGGGTAGTAAAGGTATGCCTTGACTGTGATAGCAAGTGGAGGTAAGAAATATATATCTTTTAGAAGCAACTGTGTGACCTTGCAGCGAGTCAAGAGAGATGCATGGGGAGGTTATAACACACAAAGGGGAAAACAAAGTGTGTCCCTTAGAAAACTGTAATAGTACACAACTTGAAAAGAACACACGAGCTGAATGACATCACAAGCTGGAAAGCACAATAGTTGACAATCCAAAGTGATGGGTTAAACCAACAACACAACTTCAACATGATTCATACAATTGTATACAAAGTAGTTCATACACAAATCTGTAAGTTAAACACCATACATTTCTAAAGTAAATAGAATAGTCGAACTACAATAAAAACATATACATGAAGACGTGCTGGCTCTGTTATATTATATAAGGTGAAAGTTCCATTCATACATGCAACCATGAAAACCACTAGCCCCAATAGTGGAACGTTACAATCAACACTGCCTACTCCTCTAAAGAGATGTACTCGCTCTCCACTGTGGAGAAACCAAGGCTTGTCATAATACTCTCCAAGCCCTCTCTAAGCATGCCTAGCAAAATATTGGCTCCCAAAATCCCGTTCTATGAGTTATCAGGTTCTATACATAGCAAACGGTGGGGTGACCCTTGACATTCCCCTTTGTGACTCTTGGACTACCCTCATGAATCTTCAAATTCATTACATATAACTCTTTACATTACATAATGATTGTTTGCATTCCACTAATGACACTTGGAATTTCAATTTACATTACATTTGATTACAATGAGTATGGCCCATAGTAGTGATGTGTCAGAGAAAAATCATGACACAACTTGACATGAAACTGCTAACATGTACTGGCTGATTGTGGTCCATGTAAATCTGCTACGTTGCTGATTGATAGTTGTGTTCTTGGACGTGCTTCATCTTCACCTCCACATAGCTTGGTGCTGTGGGGTATCCAACGATCTTGGTCTTGCAAGATGGTTCTGTGCATGTACTCCTTTCGCTTGATGATCGATGTGCTTTGTGTGTCCATCTAGCTGCAAACAAGTCTTCTAGCATGCACTCCCTTTTCATCCCATTTGTCATCTCACCATGTTCCATCAATGTACCTGTTGTTGCAATTCACTCATGATGGGACGCCATCAAATCTGAAAATATCCTAGTTAGCATGATGCATTGTTTTCTGTGTTCGAGTCCAGGTTCCTGGGAGGGAGGACAAGACACTGAAACTGCGCAGAGCACAACTCAAGCCAAGATGAGGAATTCTGGAGCTCAATCTACACAATCGATAAAAAAAGTACACAATGACCACTGGGAGGCAAAATCAGGCAATGACAATCACTAGTGTTAGCTACAAGATGAGACCTTGAGAGGGACAACTTCTGCCCAATTTCCAGAGGGAGGACAAAGCAGGGATGTAGAGGGACTACTGGGAAATTCTATGCAGTATCTAGAGGGAAGATAGAGCAGGGCTGCTACATAGGTCTGTGCAGTTTTGGAGAGTAGTGTAGCCCCGGGTCTAAGTGCAGTGTAGGTTTCTAGAAGTGTAGAGGGAGGCTTGACAACTGATCTTGTGGGAAGCGCAATTTGGATTAGGCTTGGAGGCAACTTCTGCGCAGTTCTAAGAGGCAGACATGCTACTCACTTCCAGGATTGCACAATGCAGCTGACCCAAAGGGAAACCTCAAGCACTACACAGTTCTGGGTAGTAGGGCAGGGTCACTGAGGGCTAATATTACGCAGTGCAACTCAATCGAGGTTTGGTTGAAGGAGGTTGTCTAGTCGAGCAAATTTTCAGGAAAATGGATAAGTGTCGAAACAAAGTGAATTTGTGTAGATTGATAACATGATCATACACTTAGCATGTTTTGATGACAAGACAACACATACCAAGAAGACAAAACATGTGCTTAGTGAGACTGTCTTAAAGCTAAGAGCGACATGCGCGACACTTGAGATGGACCTTCGAATGACCGTGACGAAATTTGCGCATCCGTGCTTACAACTTTGTGTGTGAGTGTGAATGATGTTCACAGAATGAAGACAATTCATGCACATAAAGGAAAACCTTCAAAATCGCCAAAACAAGATCACAAACATGAAAAAGCAATCAATATACTAAAAGACGACCACTGGTCCAACAAGCGATAGGGAGCAAGACAAATAAAGGACATGGATGGAATGAATTTCATGCATGTCATTGATGACGTAATTATATCAGTACTTCAAGCTACACTAAGAGATGTATTTCAAAAGATGAGCTTTTCTTACCATACTTACCCTCCAGAGGGTTATGCATTTGACGAATTTTTCATGTGCTCCGTATCTTTTATCATAACGTAGTTCCTTGGTATTTCTCCTCAACTCCTTGAGAGTCATATAGCATGCCATATTTCTTTATGGTCATTGAGAGATAGATCTATGCATTTTCAATGGGTAGTGACTGCTGCCAAGATGAGGCTCTAGGAGGCACATCTGCGCATTTTTTGAATGCAAGGTAGACCAGACAACTAGGACAACACTACATAGTTTTGACATGCAAGGCACTGCTATAGGATGACATCATGGGAGAAAACCTCTGTGCATTTTTTGAATGCAAGACAGACTGGGCAGCTGAGGGAAAATACTGCATAGTTTCTGAATTCAAGGTACCTTTGTGGAATGGGGTCCTGGGAGGACACGTCTACGCAGATTCCGGAGACAATGGGTTCTAGCTGAGGGAAGGACACTAGAGCAAACCACTTCGAAATTTTTGATGCCAAGGGAGGCTGGGGTTTGTACGCATTGTGCAATTCCAATAGGCAAGGGAAAAATTTTGAGGGTTGCAGAAGCAAAGTTTGTAGTTTCGGAAAGTTGGATGAGGCTAGGTTGCTTGGGAAACTAGCTAAGTGTGAGATCAATGAACTGATGTGAACAATGAGATAAATTGACTATGATCACACAATCGAACACTTAGGGATACAAAATAGACCATCTATAACATATAAAACATACTTTTCTTGATGAAACAACCTCGACGACAAGAGTGCGTAAAGTGAGTGTGAAACATATCTATGTAATGAGAACAACTCATAATTGAAGTAGAACAAGCTTCCCTTTGCATGATAAATGGTAATCTGCATGCCCAAGGATGACACATGCTGCATAAAGATGAGAATGTGAACAATTCTTAAGATCAAGGAGGGGGCTTAAGATCATCAACTTACTAATAAGTGAATAAGGAACAATTGATCATAGGATCCATGTTAGGCTCCAAAATTTGCATGCAAGCCAAAATTTTGGAGGGTTGTTGTAGCCACTACAACAGTGTCTAAGGTTCCATATCATCGGTAGTTATAACTTGATGTATGCGATGGTGTGCACAAGGCTAGATATTGAATATTATTATAACTCAAAAAACTATCATATGAATGTCTAAGTCTCTGTTACCCTGGAGTTGGAGGGAAACTCATTCCAACATATATTCCAAATTATCTTTGACTAATATGCAAGATGAGTGGGTGGAAATAGGCATTCGATCATATGATGAGAGGCAATTTGTTTGCATGCTCTTGTATGGGTGGGTAGGCTGGACCACCCACCCTATTTAATGACGATGGAGGTGATCGGGCAGTAGATACCACCCTTGACGCTCACTTACCATATGTTCATCCACCTTGAATGAAGGGTTTTATTGATAAAATTATAAACAATATTTTCAAATAAAAAGTCATAATATAGATATCACATTAAAATAAATTTAAATAATAATGATTCATATTTGTAACAGTTATTACCAAAAAATGGTCACCTAGCCAATTCTTCCTAGGTTGATTGAAATACACCATGTAGGATTGAGTTTATGATTGTAAATTCACTTTCACCATGAGAAATCATTTAATAAACCGTTTTTCCTAATTTATTTCTCATTAAAATTCAAAAACCCCATGAGAATAATTGAATAAATCATTATTTATTTAATTTTCTTTAGAAATAATTATTAAATTATTATTTGATAATTATTTATTAATTAATTTTTGACTTAATCACCTTGGAATATTAAAATAAATCACTATTTATTATTTTTCCTTATTTATTCCATATTTTACTTATGATAATTTTTAAACCACTTTTTAATAATAATATTTTTTTTTTTTTTTTTTTTTTTTTTTTTTTTTTTTTTTTAATTCATACAAAGTAACTAATAAATCATTTTTATTTGTCAGTTACTTCAACCACTTTCTTGTAGGTTTTTACCCTGTACAAAAATTACCTGCAAATGAATTCTTAAAACATAAAAATATACAATGGCGAGAATATAAAACAAATATACACATATTTTTCACTTGGATCCCAAAACCTGGACTACCAAATTGATTTTTCATTTATTCCTTTGAATGTTACAATACATATATATACATGCTGAAGCATTCATAAACCCCAATCCAATAACCCTAGGGTTTTTCACTTGGATCCCAAAATGTCGACTACCAAATTGATTTTTTATTTATTCCTTTCAATGTTACAATACATATATATACATGTTGAAGCATTCATAAACCCCAATCCACTAACCCTAAGTTAGAACATAACCATAGTTCTCTTGACCAGATTTACAAAATACCATGGGTAGAAAACCATCATGCCCAAAACGAGGCACGAATACCACGCACAAAACTGGCCAATTTGTTTGTTTGTTTGTTTTTTTAATTATTTTTTATGGTTAGCATTGGAAATAATATTACACATACCCAAAATTTTTAAATAAAGATATTTGACCAATTTTGAATATATTTTCCCTCTCCAAAAAATATAATAAAGTATTCTCAATGGCTAGATTTTAATTTGGTCAATAATATTTTATTATTTTTCAATTTCTGATTTAGCTCAACACTTTGTTATAAATAAGAGGGTTGTCCTTTCATTCTTCACCTTGATCATTCTCATCGTCACCACTATCGTGTCATCACATTTAGCTCCCACTTGAGTTCAAGCTATTTTTGTTTATTGTTTAACCGTTGCAAGTTGAGAGAGATAAACAAATCACTGAAGCATAAGGACATAAAAAGGCCCCATCCCACGAAGGGAGATATATAGACCTAAGTTTATAAATTCTCCTCACTAGGTGTATCATTTATATTAATAATTTTTCTTATTCATATGATCCATTGGGTTGCCACACTTTTATCTTTGTTGTTATATGTTTCTGGTTGTATATGATCTTTCGTTTTAGGTTTTTTTTTTTTTTTTTAGCAGATTTGAAGCTTAAACAACCATATTTTGTTGTTAGGTTCACTTGTCACCAATGACTTAAGTGAAGCATTTTTGGTACAATTGCTAAGAATTTTCATACTAAAAAATGATGACTCCACTAGGGATTTAGCTACTTAGTTGTCAAAAAATGGTGACTCCACTGGGGAAGTAATTTAGAACCTTGGTGATTGTTGTTTCAACTATCTTCATTATTTTTATAGCTATTTTTAGCCTTCTCAATTTATATTTTTATATGTAGTGTATTTTCTGGAAAGAGATGGCACATTATAGGTCAAGTCTACATTGAGCGCAAGAAGCGATAACATAACACAATTTCTAGCCCTTTTACTTCGCTCAAAGCACACTTTTCAGGTCAGTTTCTACACTCTCTAGTTTTTCAGAATTTTGTTTTTTAGATTTTTCTAGTTTTTGCTGAGAGTGTTACGCGTGTGCTAGGATGTGTTTATGTTATTTCCCAAGTCACCCCTAGGTATAGATCCACTTAGTAGTTTCTCATTAAGTAAGGAAAAACCCCCTTAGGGTTTAGATTACACCTCCACCAGTTAGAAGAGAATTCCTGAGCTAAGGAGTGTAGTGTGAAACATTTTCAACGACTATTTTTTAGGGTTTTTTCCACTATCTTGTAGCCCTTTTGGATAGGTTTATTCCACACTTTATTAAATTTATAATCTAGTGTAGGATTTCATCTATATAATCCCCTTGTGCATCCTTGTTTTTGTAGCCTATTCCCTACCAATTTCCAACCTTTTCACCTCTGTTGATTGCTGTTTTCTACACCATTTTCAACAGATTCTTGCTTGTATATCCCAATCCCTCAGACATTAAATATTTTGGTCATTTTGTGTGTATTTGAGTTGCTTGTTTTCCATCACTTTCCTAGCTGCTTGATTGCCGTCTCAGGTGGGGATTTGTGTGCTTGAATTTGCTGTTTATTTTACTCTCCATTTCCAACATTATTTACAATTTGAACACTTTATTTTCAACAACAAATGACATCATCAAAAAATGCTTAATTAACTCATCCACTTGACACATATATCACACACACACACCCTAAGTGAACATGAGTTTGTTTAACACCACCAAGCCAAGAATTGAAACACTACACCTTGATAATTCAACTTACATAAATTAAGCCCACTTTGGCAGCAGGGCCAAAACAATATTTGTAGGTAGGTGTAGGATTAGTGGGATATGATTCCAATAACACCCACTGATCTCTTACATTGAGACATTTAAAATTGACATGTTAGGGAGCTTAAAATCGTTCACCATCTTGTGACAATTCGGAAACCCCGAATCCTACTGCAACAACTGATTAAGTTTCTTCTATTTGTTAAATAACTTGAACAAATTATTTATTACATTCTATGGTAAATATGGAAACTAATACACTACTACCTTCACAAATAAAATATGCGGAAGAAAAATAATGTTGGAAGAATAGAACCACATGCACATAAATAACATTGTTAATTTTGGACCAATGACCCCGGAAAACCCAACTTGGGAAAATTGGTGCAACAATTGAGGGTTTTATTATTATGCAGTAGTAAATATGAGTACAAATCTATGGGAGATCAAATCTATCTTTCCATACAGAGAAAATGGATGTCATCAGTCTAGTGAGAAAAATCTTACTTCCACCGGTGATTCGACACTGACCTTAATTCAAGATGAGCTGCACCTTGCTACCTCTGTGTCACCCTATGCAGATCTACATCACCCACCTCTGACCATCGTCTCTCTCACTTTGCTGATCAATTGCTACTTTGTAAACTCGATCTTTGTGGGCTTTGGGCTCCCACTCCGACTCTTGCCACTGAATTTTGACTTCTCCTTAGAAAAACACGTATATCCCTTTGAAGCTCTAAGCTACCTCTCTGCAATGCGTCAACCTCTCTGTGGAATTCTTTGTCTCTATGCTATGCACTCACCGAACTAGAAAAACTTCCTTCCAGCCCTACTATCCCTACCCCTCTCTCACTTCTTCGACTTTACTAAATCACCTTTGACAACTCACAACTGCTACTCTGGAAGTCGATTTCTTAGCAAATGGAATTTATGGTGGCTCCAAGTGTGTTCTCCAACCCCCATCAAATTTATTCTTATAATCTCTCATTGAGACATCAACGACCAATATTAAAACATAATCAATTTCTAAGATTAACTAGAACTCGATCCATGTCTTCTTCTAGAATATTCTCACCATGGATTAATTAATACCCTTTAATTAATCAAATTTCCTAAGTTTAGACTTAGACACCATTAAAAAAAGATTAATTATTTTAATTAATTCATCTCTTGGTGGTATTTCTAGAGACGATTTCTGGGTTATGGAGGATACATGTATTTTAGCATCTCCACCAAATTTTGTGGCTAAAGCACAACCAATGCTACAAAAATTAACACTCCTTATTAGTGAGGAAAGTGTTCTAGCACTACAACCCACTGAAGGAACACCCTGTATTTGCACCACCTCCGTTACACTGTTGATGTCTAGCTATTTCTTCCCACCAAAAACTACAGAACTATAATAAACCTTTCATTCGTGCTGTTTTTGAGCCTGCTAAACTGCTGCCAACATTGCATCTGAACTACAACTCCCTCTCCATCTGTTGTTGTTGTAACTACAACAACTACAATGGAAAAACATCCAAAATACTGAACCAACTGTGGTCAGTATGATGCATCTGTCACCTGAGCCTTGACTACTACTATAATTTGTGTTGGCAATAATGCCTCTGCGCTGCTGTTGACTCTGATCTATGCCAATTGCGTTGTTGCTGACTCTACTCTATGCCAATTACACTGCTGCTAACTCTATAATGTGTTGCCTAGTATCTGACCTACTACTAGCTACTACATCTGTCACTCTGGCACTTGACTACACCAAATTCCACTAATCCATCTTGCTACTGCCTACTATGGGCTCTTGTAGCAAGGTATTGATTGATGAGGTTGACCTCCTCAAGAATCCTTCCCATCTTGTAGTTTTCTGGGGCTACAAAACCAAATCACCCCACCTTACTCCTAGAGGTATAACTGTCATCATCGTGAAATATGATATAGTCATATTGTTGTTGTTATTGATTTCCTGATGCTTCTACAGTGCTGCTGCAAATACTACAATAATGAGTCTGATCTCCCAAGATCCTGAAGTACTAGATTCCATAGCGCTGCTCCCTTTGAAACTAGACTCCCTCTGAGTCTCAATCTCCCTATGGGAAATCTCTCTGCTTCCTCCTATCAACTCGCACAGTCCTCTTGCACTGGTAACTATACTGCGAAGATCTGTGTTAGGAATCTCTTGGCTGGAACTGCACCTACATACTCCAACTAGGCAATTCACACTGCCTATGTCACTACAACTAGTTATATAGCTGTCTTTCGGGAACTGGCTACGACTAGATATGTAATTTTCATTTGAATGACTAGCTGCATATTCTGACACTGTGATCCTCTTGCTACTGATTCTGTTGGGCTATTGTATCAAGGATACTAATCCATATGAGAAATCTGGATCTAATCTGCTGCTTTTCCATGGATTCTACCAATTTGTGGCCATCTCCACAAAAAAATCAAATTCCTCCTCTTTTCGTCTGCATAGATAGTATTTGGCTCTACGCACTCCCTGTTGGAGTAGGAAAATATGCTCACAACTACTATTTATCTCCTAGGAAAATTTTAACTTATGGGCTAGAAGTTCCCCGAGGAAAGCATTCCCTTAGTGTGTTCTCTTCACTCCTCCTTAAGTTTTTTTGCACTAGCAAACTGGTGCAAAATATATGCGTCCCAGCTGAATATCTGCTCTACAAGGAAAAATACTATACCTCCCTCTGCCTCTTGTAACCTCTAATCTAGAAAATATATTCTCTGTCGACTCTCTCAGAGAAATAAATCTTCCTCAGAAATTGACCCTCTTGGCCCAAGGACTACGCTGCCTCTAGAGGGTTTCAGATTGCTGCATTTGCAAAGATTCAAAATTCTCTTCCCTTCTGCTACTGAGCTCTCTAACTTATGATCTGTGCTCTAATACATTATGATAATTCAGAAACCCCGAATCCTACTGCAACAACTCATTAAGTTTCTTCTATTTGTTAAATAACTTGAACAAATTATTTACTGCATTCTATGGTAAATATCAAAACTAATACACTGCAACTTTCACAAATACATTATTGCGAAAGAAAAATAATGCTGGAAGAATAGAATCACACACATAAATAATACTGTTATTTTTGGACCAATGTCCCAGGAAAAACCCAACTTGGGAAAACTAGTGCAACAACTAAGGGTTTTATTATGATGCAATAGTAAATATGACTACAAATCTATGGAAGCTCAAATCTATCTTTCCATACAAAGAAAATGACTGACGAAAGTCTAGTGAGAAAAATATCACTTCCATCGGTGATCTGACACTAAGCTTAGCTCAAGATGAGCTACTCCTTGCTGCCTCTACGCTACCTTTGGGTCACCCTATGCAGATCTGGGTCGTCCAGATCAGATCATTGTCTCTCTCACTTTGTTGATCAACTGCTACTCTAGAAACTTGAACTTCCTATCCTTCGAGCTCCCATTCTGGCTCCCACCGTTGAATTTCAACTTCTCTTTAGCAAAATATGGATCTCCCTCTGAAGCTCTGCACTATCTCTCTGCACTGCGTCAGACTCTCTATGGAATTCTCTGTCTCTCTACTATGCACTCACTAGAATGGAAAAACTTCCTTCCGAACTTAATACCCCTACCCCTCTCTCACTGCTTCGTCTTTACTGAATCACCTCCGAAAATTCACAACTTCTACTCTGGAAATCGATTTCTCAGCAAAATTGAAATTTTGGTGGCTCCAAGTGTGTTCTCCAACCCCCATCGAATTTCTTCTTATAATCTCTCGTTGAGACATCAACGACCAAGATTAAAATCTAATCAATGGATAATATTAACTAGAACTCGATCCATGTCTTCTTCTAGAATATTCTCACCATGAATTAATTAACACCCTTTAATTAATTAGTTTGCCTAAGTTTAGACTTAGGCACCATTAAAAAAATATGAATTATTTTAATTAAGTCGTCTCTAGGTGGAATTTCCCGAAACGATTTATGAATTTTGGATAATACATGTAGTCTATCCTCTCCACCAAATTTCATGGCTAGAACACATCCAATGCTACAAAGAGACACATCCCACGGTCCAAAGCTTGAGTACATCAAAAACCTGATTTAGAGGGGGTTAGGCTAGATCACGGTGCAAGTGATTCTCCTTGGGGCTACCCAACTCATCGCAGGGAATTCCATGACATGGTTGATCACCAATAAGCTCAATACTCAACCACCCTCATGGGATGAAGGTAACCTTAGTATCTAATCTTAGGAAAAAACCCTATATGATTGGTTGTGGACAAGCAATTGGTCCTCTACCACAACTTTCTCTAGACAACTTTGCTTATGTAGATAAGATTTTGTCCAGTAAGAATTCTTTTGGAAGGCCATATAAAATAATAGAATTAGGCCTTGTTTGAGGATTTAGATCACGTTTAGGCTAGAGGTAATTTTTTCTTTAATAAGACGTGTTTTCTTGAATTAGAGTAGCATATCATTATAGTTAGTTTACACTTGGCACCACTGCACTAGGTGTTTGCTTGCTGTTTTTTGCTCTTTTCTCCTATCATCACCCTTTAATCTCTTCAGTCATCTTTGTCTTAACCATTTCACCCCCTAGGCATTTTTCTGCAGAGACATCATGGCCTTCGTCCCCAATTTTCTTGAGGACATCTTACTCCCTCTCGTAAAGTTTGAACCCATCCTCCTAGTCCTCCATTGAGTCCCCACCAACGGAACCTCTACCAGTATGGTCACCAACTCTCCCTTGCTTCATTATATGGCACACTTGAGACTCCCTAATTTTAGCCAACTCATTAATGATCCTCTTCTCCATAACCCAATTTGGCTTCCTATGCCTTCCATGCTTCCTTCTAACATTCCCAAGTTTGAAGGTAATCGTGGAGAAGACCCCACCAATCATGTTTACTCTTTTCACATGTGGTGCTCATTAAATTCCATTATCAAAGTCTCCATTTGTCTTCGTCTCTTCCAACACACCCTAACTGGAGTTGCTGCAAAATGGTATGTTGACCAACCACATGCCTCCCATTCTATCTTTGCGACTCTCGCCAAAGGTTTTCTTTCCTATTTCCAATTACCTCTCTGATATGAAACATGTACCGAACTCTTGACCTCTTTTCATCAAACTTCCGCCACCCACCTTTCTAACCATGTACAATAATGGCACAAAAGGAGGAGCATGTGTAGAGCCCACGAGTTTGAAGACCATGTATATATGGATTGGTTTTTAAGAACTTCCCCCCCATCATATGTATAAATATCGCCTCTCACTTCCCTCATATTGAGGAATAAGCTTTCTAGATAGCCTTAAAATACGACTTGATCTATGCCTAGTCAAGTTATATTTATATTGTCCTCCCCGATCTGCCTCAGCCTGGTGCTACTAATGCACTAGGATCATCTCATGCCATTAATGGTATCGTTGGGTCTCTTTCCCACCCTAAAACATCACCATATCCTCAACCTCTTGTGAGTTATGGTCAACCCTAAGGGGGGACCAGTTCCACTTACACCTATTTCCCTGCTAATACTTCACGTGTCAACTCTTAACAAGGTACAAAAATTCCATACACATATCCCCATCCACATCCTTATTATCCTTATTATCCTTACACACTGCCTAGTGCTCCAACCCCACTAACACCAACACCTCAACTTCCATGTATCTGCCCCCTTTGCCACAAAAACAATCACCTCCACAAAATTAAGTATATTTTTATCAAAGTACTACCAATCCCCTTAACCCTAATAGAAGGAACAAGGGGAAAGGTAGACAGAACCGATAACCTCAAGGTAACCAAGGCAATTAATGTCAACAACCTAATTCCCCTAAGGGTGACCAACCTAATCCTGCAAACTAGTAACATGGAAGACAACCCAAGTAGAGCAAGGCTCTTAGAACCAATGAACCTTGTGCCTCTTGCGAGGTTTTTGGACATTATACTCATGATTGTCCCTTTTACCTCAAATGCATCAAGTATGGGAAGCTCAAGAAATTGCTTCTCGAGGATCTCAACCCAATGGTCCTCCTCCTCCCCCTTGTGCTTCATCACAACCAACAATGCTTACGAATCCTTTTCCTCATCAAGGATATGTGGTTGCTCAACCAAAAAAAAATAATGCAACCCCCCAACCTTTATAATTTGGCCTGAATAATTTCTAGATTCTCATGATGAATTCTGAAGAAGTTAATAACGAACAAGTCAACATCCATACTCGGTCACACCAATATGAAAACCCTACTACTAAGTTCATGATTGATTCCCAACCCAAATTTTCCATTGAGCCCCTATTATCAACAAATGGTACCTTACAAATCCCTCTGCCTAAGGTAAAGTTCCCCCCCAAGATCCTTAAAGGTCTTCGTCTAAGTCCACCCTTACCTATAACATAGTAGATGTCTTGGCACAATCTCCTACTGCCATGTCAAAATTAGAAGTTCTCCAAATGTTCCCAACCCAATGGAAAAATCTATTACCCGCTTTGTGTGCTACTCTTTGATGATCGTATGACTGTATTTTATGTTAATAAAGCAGAACATCCCCCCCTTCCTTCATCTGTTTCCTTTCAAATATCTATCTCCATAAAAAATTCCACTATCCAGTAGTGCATTATAGATGAAGGCACCTCCACCTGTGTGATGGCCGCTAGTATTTGGAACCAACTTGGCTCCCTTAACCTGTCACCATCCACCATCACACTTTGTGCTCGGGAAGTTCACCCCTCGTAGCCCCTCAGTTTATATTGCAAATGCCCGATTACTATTGTTGGAAATATGATTTTGATTGATATCAAAGTCATTGATTCCCCTTTAGATTATGACATATTATTGGGTCATAGTTACACATATTCTATGTCTATTGTTGCATCTTTTGTCTTTCACAAGATGTGATTTCCTCACAATGGAAATATCATCACTATTGATTAGTTGAATTACTATGACACCTAGTCTCAGACCTCTCCTAAGACCACTATCTCATCAATGAATGGAAATTAGAAAACTTCCCCCTTTATCGATGTTTCTCTTGGACTCTATAAATATTCCACGATTCTTGGGGATTACTATGGGCCACCGCCTACTCCTTATGAGTCCAGTTCTTCCAATGTTTGCATGCTTCAAGTGTCACAGGCCACAACCGAGTAGTTTGGTATGCCTTCTCAGCAGCCAACTCCTCTGCAACCTCCCGCTCAAGACTCAACTCGCCCTACAGGAACAATTCCTCCATCTCAGTTTCCTCCTATGGGTATATCTCCTGGTCATTTTCTACCCAGAACAGTTCCCCCAGGTCTCTCTCATCTAAGAGTAGTTCCTCTAGGTAATCACCCCTCTGGCTAGATACTTTTCTTATTCCTACCACAAGGAATCTTTTCTACCCTTGTAATGGCTATGTTGAGTCTTCCTAACATCACCTTGGGGATCCTAATATGGTACATTGATCCTCTGGAAAACACTCCTCTCGATGAACTCGAAACTTAGACAACTTTGACTCCAGTTCAATCCATTGTTCCCTCCCCTTTGCTTCAGTTTCACAACAACTTTAGCAGGAATCCACTCCTATTGCGAAAGCATCTGGGGAGGGGAGAAAAGCCTAGAAAAAGGGAAACATAGACAAGGCACTCCAAGCAACTCCCACTCCTCCTAAACCACCAAATCCTTCTCCTCCATGCGCTTTATGTGATGTTGTTGGGCATGCCATCAATAATTGTCCTAAGCTCCCTCATATTAAGAATGTGGTCTCTGATACTTTTCCTGACCCTAACATTCCTGAGGTCCATGTTAACTTACCTGAGTTCACCAAGAAAAACAAGACCTTACACATGAATCAACCTTGTGCTTTGTGTGATAACTATGGACATTTTTCTCATCACTATATATGTCTTAAATATTTTTGTGATACACTTCAAGTTCTTCGCAAGTTAGACGTTGCTTAGAGTGACTCCACTTCCATTCTACCCATGGTTTCTAGCCCCACTCCTTTGCTAGGATAGGAGGTTTCGCAACCCACCATTATGATTCCCCTCTTGATATCGAGATGACGAATAATTCCACCCATATTCTCTACCTATCATTATCCATGGGATTGATCTATTAATATTTTAGGAGTTACCTATTAAGCTTCTTTCAAACCTTCTTCGAAGAACACTTTGGTCTCAGAATTGGTAGATGTCACATCTGCTAGTCATACATCTCCCACAGTAGATGTTGCATATGTAAACCTTGTCTCCCATGATGATAATTGTTCCCATTACCCCTTACTTCGAACCCATGATTTCAATCCACATCCACTTTGTGGCCATTACATTACCAAACAATGTTTGGGTAAGGGGGCATCCACTTCAGGGAGTTTGGGAGAAGAATTTATCCCCAATTCTCTTATCATATATGATAGAATTGATTCTAGTCACACCATTATTCCCCATGATAAAGAAATTATAGAGTCATATTTAACTCCATATCACCCTAGGGATGACCCACCTAATAATCCCTCCATATTACATCAATAACCCGGTCCCTTCAACATTATTGTTGTTCAACGACTGTGTCGTCTAAGTGAGCATCAATTCATTATCTCCAAAGCCACTCTTTGGTATAGTGACACAATGTATACGAACCCAAAAATTTAGTCCATTTGATTCATATATTCATTTCAAAGTGAGATTGGAAATCCATCATTTCCTTTCTCATACTACACCCATCATCTATTCTTCCCATAAGAAGACAACCATAACAACAAATGATGAACCACATGATCAAAATGTGTTTAGAGTCCACTATTCTAAATACATTCGACATGTCAATAACATGCTACATCCATTCATCCAAAACTGGGGGCATCTATGCCTCTACATCTACTCATCATCCTCTTGAGTATCTAGTTCCTATGGGACCAAATGCTTTAATCCTTTATTCAAGCACTTGGAACATAATGATGCTCCACAAACTCATCCATCTAGGGGAATCATTCCCACCTTTGCATACCTGATAAGTCCCTTCCATCATCTTATGATGGGGGGTAATATCTCATTCTTAGGGGCATGAAGGACCCTGAACACCTTCTCACTTGATCAACATCAGTCTCGGCTTAGATCTTAACTATCTAGGTATGGTTGATTATTCTCTCTAGTGAGCCATATACATGTCACATACCATAGATACTTGATACCATATCCTCAAATATTCTACGCTATGTGATACCACACTTACCACCTAGTCCCATTATTTGACTTGGTGGGTGGGAATGATCCTAGACCTTATCTAGTAGTTCATTCATGTATTCCTTTCTTACCTTGATTCTTCACCAGGAACCATTCTTCCAAGAAGCATTAAGGCCATTTTAGATGAGTAAGGCCACCTTCTTAAAAGTAATAGATCCAATATCCATTAGTTGGTTTTTCCACTATGGGATTGCCAGTATTTAGGACCTCCTCCTCTAAAAATTCTTGAATAACTCAATGTGCAAATGAATTGGATTTGGGGGCAAGAAGCCATTTTATAGGAAAAACCCTAGTTTTTTTGGTTGACCATTATGAGCGAACCATAGTTCAGTTTGAAGAACCGTCAACATCGTTTGAAATCTCTCACCAAGAGATATAATGGGTCTGTCTTTATTTTTGTTAATTTAAAACTTCACCACGAAGCCATTTTTTCCATGAGGACTCACTTTACTGCCCATCAAAATTGAATCTCTTCATATGAGTCACCTATACTCTAATACCACTTTAAATTTGTAATTTTTGACTTATGTGTCGAGTTTTGTCATGAATAACCCTTATTTATTCATGTTTTTATGGTACCCTTCGGACCTCTCCCATGTGGCAGCATTATTGAGCCACCCTTGTTCAGAGCATACGAGATGGGTCACCCTTGCATCCATGCAGTCTGTTTAGAGTCCCATTGGTTCTTGGTACAATTTATCATCCATCTTTGCATCACATTCATCCCATTCTACTCATTTTTTTCCTCCATCTATACTGACCTGTCTTTGAAAAGCCTCTGTATGAGTAATTGACCATCCCCTTTGGAATCGAGTCAGTCGCTTCCAAGTCAACCATGCATATTATGCTCTGAAAAGGGAAGTCATCAATCCACCACTCATCTTATCCTTCCACCATCATCCCTAGTGTTAGTCTATCAGTCACATTACTATGATCCTTGTGCCTTTGTTGAGGAATTGTCATTGCCTTAACTCTGGTGGGCCTTCTTCTATTGACTTCAACACATCTATTCCAGTTGAGTGGCCTAGAGGGAGGTGTACCTTGGTTCCAACCTTCATCATTGTTCGGTGCCTTAGATCAACCAAAGGGAATCCTCATTTCCCTTTGACTTGGTCAATTCTCATATGCCCGACTCTAACTCATTATTGCACGGTCAAGAATTGTACACTTGCTGGTCTAGTGATCTAGCAGATTATACCAACCTTTCCTAGGCATGTGTGAGATGTTTTAGACTTCATGAGGGGGTATGAATTCATGTAAACCCCCACATGATGGGATGTCAATAGCTCATGATCCAACCTCATATGCAATTATGTAGATTTAACTAGTTCGATATTTGCTGATCACAACACTTACAACATGGTTCGTCTCCTTTAGATGATCCATTCAGATATTTAGAGACCTTTCTTGGCCAGTAGAGATTCTTTGGTTGCGATCCTCCCTCACCATGTTAGCTTGAGGGGAATTATGTCTCATGTAATCAAATAAGCATATGTTATTATATTAAGGCATGGCCTATATTTTTCCAGGCACATTCTATATATGTGACTCATTATATCATGTATAATATATTATTTACTTTGTTTCTTAGACCCACATTGTTGGGCGCACCATTATTATTTGTACTCAGTTATCTCGATAGGCATGGGTATGCCTCCCCCACCTCATTTGAGATAATGTACTCCAAAATAAAAGGAGACTTATATCATATTAGTAGGTCTCACCCCTTCCATTATCAGTCCTTCCTTGCATCGATTCATCTCTCTCTCTCTCTCTCTCTCTCTGACTCCCCTTCGGTGTCTCGTGAAAGTGGAACCGACAATGTATTTCGGTCATAAGATTTTCTCCTAACACTCTTACATTGGGGGGAAATATGTTATCACCCAAAAATGATTACCTAGCCATTTATTCCTAGGTTGATGGAAATACACCATGTAGGATTAATTTTACCATAGTAAATTCACTTTCACTCTGGGAAATAATTTAGTAAACCATTTTTCCTGAATTATTTCTCATTAAAATGCAAAAACCGTGTGAGAATAATTGAATAAATCATTATTTATTTAATTTTCTCTAGAAATAATTATTAAATCATTATTTGATAATTATTTCTTAATTAGTTTTGACTTAATCACCTTGGAATATTTAAATAAAGCACTATTTATTTATTATTCCTTATTTATTCCATATTTTTATTATGAGATGATTATTAAACCACTATTTAATAATGATTTCTTTCTTAATTCTCACAAAGTAATTAATAATTCATTTTTTTTGTTAATTACTTCAACCACTTTCTAAATAAATATATTTGAGCAATTTGAATATCTTTCCTTCTCCAAAAAATATAATAAAGTATTCTCAATGACTAGATTTTGATTTGGTCAATAATATTTTATTATTTTCTAATTATTAAGTTAGCTCAACACTTTGTTATAAATAAGAGGGCTTTCCATTCATTCTTCACCTTGATCATTCTCATTGTCACCACTATTGTCTCATCACACTTGAGCTCCCACTTGAGTTCAAGTTTTTTGTTTTTTTGTTTTTTGACCATTGCAAGTTGAGAGAGAGAAACAAATCATGGAAGCACAAGGACATCAAAAGGAACCATCCCACAGAGGGGGATTTATAGACCCAAGTTTATAAATTCTCCTCATTAGGTGTATCATTTATATTGATAATTTTTTTTTATTCATATGATCCATTAGGTTGCTACACTTTTATCTTTGTCGTTATATGTTTCCAATTGCATATGATTTTTCACTGCATGGTTTTTTATTTTTTTCATTACAGATATGAAAAGTAAATAACCATATTTTGTTGTTAGGGTCACTTGTCACCAGTGGCTTAAGTGAAGCATTTTTAGCACACTTGCTAAGAATTTTCATACTAACAATAGAGATGATTTTTTTCCAAAGGAAAAATCAAACTTTTTATTAAGAAAATAAAAAAGTTACATAAGTAGATACATTTAAGAATTCCCAAAAAAATGTGAATCTACAATGGCGCAGAAAGAGAAAGCACAACTGTCCGAGAAAAAAGAAAAAACGAACACTTTCTCAAAGAAAATAAGCACAGTGTCTAAAATCCAAAAATCGAGCCTCTCTATGAACAGAGAAAACAAACCGTCTAGTACAAAAAATAACCTGTTTATAGAAAGAAGTCATAAATAACCATATTCATAAGTCATATGAACAAAAAACAAAAAATTTCCTGATGAACATGAGAAACCAGGAAAGTGAAGGTTGTAGTAGCATAAACAAAAGAGTATATTATCAATGGTATGGTGGTTGATTCGATACACAGATCTACCCCGATACTGATTCAATTATATTTCAGTTATCCTGAACCTGTTGCAGACCCTTTTTAGAAAGGAGATCCGCTTCGACGTTCCACTCCCTCTAGATGTGACAAACAATAATATCAACAAACCTATATTTTAAGCAAGAAATTTATTCTAATATATGAACCAAAATAAGATTTTGACATCGTTGCACATTGTTTTTCCAATTTATAACATTCAAAGAGTCACCAAATATTTGAAGTGAATCTAACCCCAAAATTCTCAACCAACACAAAAGAAGTTTCAAAGTTTGAAGTTTTGCATAATCGTTTGATCCTGTCCCAATACCCACTGAAGATTTTAGGAATTTGTGTTCATTAACATGAATGATCAAGCCTGGCTCACATTTGTCTTGAGCATTTGAGGCTCCATTGAAGTAGGCCCATGGAATGCGGGGTTTTATCTGCTCTTATCTAATGATCATGGGAGTCATAGTGGGGGAGATTGAAGGAATAATTTCATATATAGAGGCACATTCAACCCCAATAGGGTACATAGTTGTGATAGAGTCCTGGAAGACTCCTTTATTCCTATCCAACCAGATGCCCCAAGAGAAGATCAGGGGAATGTTCCTTAAATTTTCATCATTGGTAGATGTAATTAATAAATATATAAAAATATTAAATTTAAATTACACATAGTAGAATTATGCCTAGAGATCCATTTTATCAACCAAATAAAAAATAGTTCATATTTATAATAATTATATTTCAAAAATTTATATTTAAATTTAATTAATAAACATATAAAAACTTAGTTATATATATATATAATATATTATATATATAAGTGGAAATTAGGGTTCTTAGTAAAAAATGGAGTATTAACTTCACACCAACTATTCTGAAGTGGTGGCTCCCTTTGTTCGATGCCAGTTGAGAAAAGGATAATTTGATTCCAGTATGGGACCAGATTGCCCGAGCTTCTTCCTCAACTTTGGAACTTGGATATGTTCAAAAGAATTGGAAATAAATTCGGTACTTTCCTTGAGGCCGATATGTCCTTTTTGGAGAATGGAAGAAATTCGATGGCTCAGATCCTTGTAAATATGAACCCTAGAGAGGGTTTTATGGATGAATTGAACATCAATTTTAGAAGTTACTCTCATTGTAAAATATTGGATTACAAAGGTTTTCCCTTCTGGTTTCATCGCTTCCGTAGGATATGGCATATATTTAGAGATTATGCAATCCCTTATATGGGCAAGTTTGGATGATGTGGAATGAGAAATGAGGTTGGTACGGGAGGTTCTTGCTCTAATAAGGGGTGTCAAACAAAGGACCTTGAAGTGAAGGAGCAATGAATGAGGAGGACATCATGGCTACTAGATAAATGGAAGTAGAGGGAACCAAGATATACCATGAAGGAGCTTCACCCTCTTCAGGAGCCACTCCCATGGGTAATTTCTCTCACTCGCTTTTGGTTAATAATTTAATTCATTCTTTGAGTTTGCTTGATATGGATCGATTCTCAAACTATTACACATGATGTAATTGTACTGATTGAATCCTCTCCTTCCATTTATATAGATATGGGTTCTTTCTCATTTCGCTCCTCCTCAACCTGTATTCCTTCCCCTAAAACCATAACCTCGGGGGAATAGTCTAATCCTTCGAATCTCCCCATGCCATATAACCTTCATTCCAAGAATGGGAAAGGAGATACCCTGAGATGTGTAGGAGGATTGGGGAAACTCTCTTTGGTTAAATATGGGGTAAGAAGAGGGGTAGAATATCTTATATGAATAGGGAAAAACACAAGCCAATAAGGAGGTTGGAGATGGAAAACAAAAGTCACTTGAAGGGGTTCTTAGAGTTTGGAAAACCCCAAATCTTGTGATAAGATGATTTTTGTATCTTTTAACTGCAGGGTCTTGGTAAAACCGTAAAAAAAGTAGGCTTTGAAAAGTTTGGTGAATGTTATTAAAGTGGATGTAATTTTCTTACAAGAAACATTGGGGGTAGGGGATTTGATCAAGAGCACATTGGAATTCCTACTTCCTAGTTGGTGGTTTGTAGTGTTAGATGCTAAAGGTAGATCATGGGGCCTGATCCTAGGGGGCATACTTGATATTGGGAGTTGGCATTTATTATATTGATTTGGAAAAGGAATTAAAGGTGTTAAATATCTATGGCCGTTGCCATGATAGGGTTATTTTTTAGGATAGTTTGATGTCTAGATATTACATGAGAGCTGAAAATATGGTTGTTAGGGGTGACTTAAATTTTTCCCTGGGAGACTCAGAAGTCTAGGGTCCTCATATGCATGTGGACTCCTAAGCTGGGTATTTCAGGCACTTGCTAGGGACCCATAATCTGGGTGATATGGGCCTGATAAAAATTTGGCCTATGTGGAGAAATCAATGATCGGGTGAATCTAGGGTGGCTAAAAGGATTGAACAATTTATCATGGCAGAATCCCTCATGGGCAGGAATCCTATATTTTTCTAATGGATTGGAATAGGCAATGAATTTGATAAAAATTCCATATTCCTAGAACTTAGAGGGTGTTATCACTCCATAGTTTTCCTAGGCTTAGGATGAAAAATGTAGAGGTAACCACAAACCTCTTTTGGACCAGAATCTAGCCCTTCTGGCCTGGAGAGGGTTCTCTATGTGGTTCCGTTGCAACATCTCTATATTTCAAGGTCATTTTTTCCATCACCTTCTCCATGGTTTTGACCAAAGTGTCTGTTGGGTATCAGAGGTCCTGTGTAACGATTTTGGGGCAGAAAGCCTAAGAAGTAGGATTAAAATATTGTAAAAACTCCGAAGTATGTAGAGTGCAAAGCGTAATAGATTGAGTCAAAGGGTAGTCCACCCGAAAATAATAAAAAGTAATCTAAATAGAGTCGGCTCATGCAAGGATCATGGGTTAGGGAAGGGTATAAATAGAGCACAACTCTATGAGGGAAAGGCAATTCTTTTGAGGATGAAATGTAATGGGTTCTTGAAAGAGATAGTCTGAAAGCATCTATAAGTCCAAGTCGAGGGTTGGGTAGTAGGTAGTGGCTCTGCAACTATGTGCACATAGGCCTACAAAGTTCGTAGCTGTGTGTGCGGACCCCTGCAACTGAGTGCGCAGGGTAGACCTGGATGTATTGGTGGAGAATAATAATAAAGATAAGTTTGCTTCTGTAAATTCTGTGTTATCTCTCATCTATCTTTATGGTTTACCTTTCTATATCTGGTTAATATAAATGTGATAAGTGTATGCGAATTTGGGTTCATTTTGTGTGCGAGTCAATTATGTTGGTTAAATGTTTGCTTAAAAACCCTATTGAATAGCTCTGAATCATAAAAATAGAACAATGCAGTAATAAGAAAATTATAATCACTATGGATTGGTACGAATAGCGTGGAGCTGTAAACCAGTGCGCGAACCTCCCAGACCACAACAAGACATACCTAGGGTGCGAAAACCTGGTTCCAACACCCTCCCCTGCTACCTCGGGTGAGACCTTAGTCCACGCTCCGCGGGCTATTGCTGAAAGGGCTGGTAGCCATGCTCTATTTATACCCTTCCCTGGCCCGCAATCCTTGTACGGGCTGACGCTATTTACATTACTTTTTATTATTTTTGGGCTGACTACCCTTTAACTCAATCTATTATGCTTCACGCTCCGCATACTTCAGAGTTTTTACAATATTTTAATCCTACTTCTTGGGCTTTCTACCCCAAAACCGTTACGCGGGACCTTTGCTACCCAACAGTCCCCCAACACAATCATCATGACTCTGAGTAGGGGAGTCGCTTCCTAGTACCACCGCAACTTCTTCCGAACTTCGTACCTGCCCTTCACACCGTCCACTGTAGATTGTGTTGTAATTTTGCAAGACGTTGGCTATTGTCCACAAGATCCCAATCCTTGAGGGACATCAGAGATGACATATTAACTACATATCTACCAATGGTCACCATCTGTTCATCCTTTCGTTGTTTTGTTGTAGTGCACCAACCTGCCCTTGGGTGAGGCGACGACCTCCAGACCAATTCTGCTTTGTGTTCCCTCTTTTCGAGTACATATCCTACTGGTGATGCTGCAGCCTGCGGGATGCCTGCAGCTGTCATCCGCATACTCGTTAGAAAGTCCTGCCTCTTTATCGACCAGATTACTACCTTCGGGTGCATACCTTGTGCATAGATAATGAACAACTCCATCTGTGTTTCCAAAACGTAGGCCACCCAGTGGATTCCCCTCGGTACTTTATAAGTCATGGGAAATTCAAATGCAGTGATTTCCGCTCGTTCCTATTCATGTAGCCTTGTCGTGTGGAATCTGGAGCCGTTTGTTCCATATCTGACTCGTACTGTTTCTCTTAATTGCCCGCAGCCCGCTCCATTTTGCCGTGATGCAGCCATTTTGTCATATCTAACAGTCATCATTCCTTTTATCAGCGCGTCCGCGTGAGCCTTATCGTGCGACTGCGATCCTTGTGTATGGTTAAATGTACGCGTATCGTAGTACTCGGGCATCCATCCCCCAGGCTGCTTTATCGTACCCCGCTCTCTTTGTTATGTGCCGATTCTATGTAGCGTGGTCCGTCTGTTGGATCCAGCGGAACAATGACCCAGAGTGACTTCTTCTCGAATATCATCTTTTGCTGGTTGAGGTTAATAACCCCATTCATATCAATGGCCCAATCTATCCATAGCAATGCACGATACATACTAGTTTCGTCCATGATTTCAATAACTTCGAAATCCGTTTGGGTACTTATGCCATCAATATCTATTGTAATGCCATGCAACCATAACCGGGATACCCATGAAGGAAAACGTAGCCAAATAGATCCCGTAGCTACCGGCCCTTTCGGTAACAGCCCGTAGAGCGTGGATTGAGGTCTCACCCGAGGTAGCAGGGGAGGGTGCTGGAACCAGGTTTCCACAACCTAGGGATGTCTTGGTGTGGTCTGGGAGGTTTGCGCACTGGTTTACAGCTCTGCACTGTTCGCACCAATCCAGAGTGATTATAATTTTCTTATTACGGTGCCGTTCTATTTTTATGATTCAGAGCTATTCAATAGGGTGTTTAAGCAAACATTTAACCAACATAATCGATTCGTGTACAAAATGAACCCAGATTCGCATACACTTATCACATTTACATTAACCAGTTATAGAACGGTAAACCATAAAGACAGATGAGTGATAACACAAAATTTATAGAAGCAAACTTATATTTATTATTATTCTCCACCAATACATCTAGGTCTACCCTGCACACTCAGCTGCAGGGGTCCGTGCACACAACTGCGGACTTTCCAGGCCTCTGCACATAGATTTGTAGAGCCTCTACCTACTACCCAACCCTTGACTCGGACTTACAAATGCTTTCAGACTATCTCTTTCAAGAACCCATTACATTTCATCCTCAAAAGAACTGCCTTTCCCTCATAGAGCTGCACTCTATTTATACCCTTCCCTGGCTCGCGATCCTTGCATGGCCAAACTTTATTTACATTACTTTTTATTATTTTCAGGCGGACTACCCTTTGACACAATCTATTACACTTTGCGCTCCGCATACTTTGGAGTTTTTACAGTATTTTAATCCTACTTCTTAGAATTTCTGCCCCAAAACTGTTATGCGGGACCTCTGCTACCCAATAGTCCCCCAACACAATCATCATGACTCGTCTCGAGTCACTCGTTGGCATGGCTAGACACTCTACCTTGGCTTCGTAGTTTGCCTCCCTCTGGGTGGTGCTCATCATCCTGTTACTCCTTCCTTGTCTTCTGCAACGCTTCAGATGTCTTCTGCTTCAGTGTTTCTACCACATCCTGTAACTGATAATGCTCATTCTGCTCTGCTCGGTTAACACAGAACACCCCCTAGGCAGATCCTGATTCTGATGATGTGGAAGGCTCACACAGACTTAACATCTGATAATATGGATGACTCTTCTTTAATAGTCACTCTCTTTTTAGACCTCAACTTAGCTTTCTTGGCCAACAGGTTAGACTCTACACTGACAACATTATTTTTCTTCTCCTCTAGGGTAGCTGGATTTATTTCTCTCAACTGGTAAGCCATGTCAACATCAAATTCATCCAGATAACAATTAAGGTCAATCTTGGTGGAGGATTTATTTCTGCTGGAATATAATTATAAATGTTGTTGAATCTATTTGAATAATCTTGAATTTACTCACGTGGAGCTCTTCTCAAACTTTCATATTATGCTAAAATTTGAAGAGAGTTCTTTTTTACCTCCCAACGAGAGAGGAAAAGTTGATGAAACTATTGAATATTTTCAATACTTCCTGCTACCAAACATCTATACAATTTTCTAACTTCCCCTGCTAGGTTTTGGGCAAAAAGCCTTAGTTTCACATCATCATCATCTACTTCTTCAAGGTCTTTAAAATCATTCAGTTTATCTATGTGTTGCTGTGCTGTAATTGTCTCAGTGCCATCAAATTGAGGTATGCATTGTCCACAATTCTGTGGCATGGCATTCAATGGTGCTTACAAAATCAATGGGGCATAACGAGCTGCCATGATTATGGTTTGAGAGCTGGATGTACTCATTAGTGTTCTAGATGATGAGGGTGGCAGAGTTGAAGAAACTACAATATACTAAATTTTTCTAAAGGGAAGAGTATAGACAGTAGAATTAATATGATAAGAACAATTATACGGTATTAAAGGAACAATAACTGAGGGAACAAAAGATGTAGTAGCAGTCTGCTAAAATGTGGATGATTTTTGTGTAGCCTTATGTAACAGATGAACTAAGTCCTCAAGTTTATGGAATTGTTGTAAAATATCTCTTTCAGAATTTGAAATTCCAAGTTTTTGTGCAAGTATTAACTTAGATTTATCAATGGTTGTTTCAAATATAAATTTTTTGGACTTAGATATAAAAATGTTATGTTCAAAAGGTATATCAAATTCAATGTTGTCAACTATTACAATACTTCTAGGAAGAGTTTGAGATCTATGTATAGGACTGCTACTTTCTTGACCTTCTTTAAACTTCTTTTTCCTAATCAGATTCTCAGGATCACCTACAACTTTAGGAGGATCAATATCTGGGTGTGATCTTGTATGTATATTTCTAGAATCTAGACTTCCAAGAAAACTTGTCACAACTAGTTTAAAACACAACTTTTGGGTGAAAAATCCAGCCTAATGATTTCTACCTCACTTCCACCCACAAGAAATAAGTTTAAGTCTTTGAAATCAATGTTTTACCAAGGAATATTAAGATTTCTTCCCCAGTATGGTCGCCATAATGTTAGCACTCCGTAGTTTTCCTAGGTCGAGGAGGAAAATTGTAAAGGTAACCAAAAACCTCTTTTGGACTAGAATCTAGCCTGTCTGGCCAGGAGAGGGATCTCTCTATGTGAATTTATAGTTAACTAGATGACATAATGTTTCATATTTGAGGCTAGCTATAAATATCAAAAGATAGGTTTTAAAGTTGTGGTTGCAGGGTATAGGAGAGGTCCATTGGGCATGGAGTCATAATAATGTTCAACAATCAATCAAAATAATCAGAACAACTTGAAACATGGCGAGGTAGGAAAAATTATGATCTTACAAAGTTTTTGTAGTATGGGTGAGATGAATGAGAATTAGGATCCTTTAGATATAAAGCATACATAGATGAATTTTATTTTTAATTTCAGAAGAAAAACACAGAAATTGCTTGACAAGCTAGAGTAGAGTACTGTAAGTAAATTCCACTCATAATATTCTTGTAAACAATTAATAAGGATAATCCATGTAAAAACTAAAAGGTAAGACAAATTTAAAAAGAGAGAAACATCACCATTTGTCTAACACAATAATCTTGAAACAAAATTGTCTCTGTATTGTTGAATTGATTACTTGTATTGAAATTCCACAATTTACAATCTAAAATATCTTCTTTTTAGTCCACTATCAACCCTTTATACATTCAAAATCCTTCCATATATACAAAAAATACTATTTTTAGATCAAAGGAGGTTGAAATTGACCTATTCCCCAATAGATGGAACTGATTTCATGAAGATAGGAAACAAAGAAAACCAATTCCGGAAAATAGGAAAGTATCTTTGACTATTATTTACAACCTTGCCTTCACACCTAATACATTGATTTTGTACAGTATATCATTAGTGAAGTATTTTAATGATAAAAATAAATAATTACATGATTAAAACCTTTCTTTTCCAACACTGAGGTAAAAATTCTGTCCAAAAAAGGTTGACTATGTCTGAGCACAACACCTATCCATAACACATGACTTTTCCTTCTCTAACTACAAATATGGCTGCACTTTGATAAAAAAATCCTAGTTGATGCCCTGTTGACTGTAATAAAGGTATCCATTCCCTGTAAATATCAAAAACCTTCCAAAAATGTATCTCTCAAGAAACCCTAATATTGCTGCTCACCCTGTGCGCAACACCTGTGGGTAGTAGTCAACTCATTTTTTCACCTGTTTTCTCTTCTTCAACTACCTCAACCAAAAGATTATAACTTACGTATCTTCCTCTTTCTTATAGCTTCCTTGAATTCAATAAGCCTTTCCTTGATCAACCTAAGACTTCTTTTCAGGACTATGTTTTTGCACAGACGGGTTCTTCACTTGCATATATAGAGGCAAACTCCATTTTAGCTTGTGTTTTTCCCTTTGAAGAGAAGGAAAAGTAGCTTCCACCTCTTTAAAAAAGGCCATCTTATCCCTATGGAATTTCTCTTCAAGTTGATTCACTTGATTCTAAACACCTTCAAGCTGCTCCAGTAGCTCCTCATATTTCTTTTATTCATAAAAAATCACAGGATGCATAGTCTCCTTTTCTTGTTCCTATACTTTGGAAATATATCTACTCTTAGGTCTCCTTTGAATACTGAATTGGAAATTTCATCTTCTCAACATCGATCACCAAATTACCCTTTCCTTTGGCATCATATGTTACTGTTTCTTGAGACACTTTAGGTCTAAGCTCCTTGTTTTCCTGTTGCAGATAAGCTATAGTCACTTGTGCCTTGTTTAACTGATCCTTTAATTCATCATTTTGCTTGTCTTTTTCAACTTGCTACTTGACCTCAAAAATTTCATCTCAGGCCTCTTTTAATTTCTTCTTCATCCTTATGAAGGTGGACTTCCATTCATCCTCCCTCTCCTCTTGCACTATCTTCTCTTCTTAGATTTGTAGCTTTTGGGATGAGGATCTTATAACCCTAGCTGGTAGTATTTCTGCCTTCTTAAGATTTTCCTTGATTACCTTTATTTTTTCCTTGAATTTGACAATAGCTGGTGTGGCTTTAATCATAGGCATGTCTTCACTAGACTGAGTTGTTTCTTCTAGGATAGTATTCTTTAGTTGCCTATATGTTGTTGCAATTAGGCTATAACTAAGTGAAATTCTCTTAACTACTTCTATAACTCCTTAACTTTGTTATCTTTCTCATCCATAGAACTTGTTTGTGCTTGAATTTCCTTAGGCTCAACAAGTTCTTTTGCTGACTTCTCCAATGGTAACCTTTTAACAACTACCTTTGTGAGTGGATTTCTTGGCACTGGAATCTCCACTACGTCTAGTGAGAACTATAGTTTTCTTCCCTTCTTCTTCGGTGATTTGTCAACTATTGATGGATATTTCTTCTTGATATAACTCTTAAGGGGTGACGAAGTAGTATTAGTGATGGATGAAGGAGTATCCTTGTAATTTGATGGATTTGGATGAGGTTAGAAAACATACCTGTCTCTTTTTTCTGCAACTCTTCTAATACCAACAATTTTATCAGAGAAAAATTAAATAATCCTATGTCAACCATGCCGTTCTTCATTCTTACTCAGCCATCTTGCATAAACTCTTGGAAAGGAAAAATCATAAATTTAGGGCCCTTTTTCTTGAGAAAGGCATGAGGAGCCTGATGTGATATTGATAGATCCTGTTGAATTTTCCTTCACACGTGAAGTACCTCTGA
Organism: Pinus taeda; assembly: GCA_000404065.3. NCBI lineage: Eukaryota > Viridiplantae > Streptophyta > Pinopsida > Pinales > Pinaceae > Pinus > Pinus taeda. The sequence goes on from APFE030604085.1 coordinate 42,594, forward strand.
ACTATCTTGAGGAGCTTGCTGTAATGTTACAATAAATAGTCACTAGGCATTATAACACCAAACTCCTGGACTTTATACTCTGGTTTCATCAAATCCTTATAATGCTCCAATTCCAGAGGCATTCCTTTGAACCATTTCCCCCCCTCCAAAGGCATTTATGTGGCTAATGCTATGTTGGCTTCTGACACTATGAAATTCAATTTACCAACTTTCACATCATCTCCATCAAAGTTTAGGGAAAACTCTTTGGTTACCTCCACATTATACCCCTATATCTTTTCAAAAAATCTAACACAACCTGCTTGCTCAAAGGATACCCTGATGACAGGGTATGAGTTGATAAGTGAGGGATTTTGTGGTTCAAACCTCACAATCTCTGCTCCCTTTGTCTTTTCCATGGCTAAAAACAAGATTATGAAGATGCAAAAATTGGGCTAGGGTTTTATTTTTTATCAGGGTTGGGACCTCAAGACAGAGTTGGAAATTCCTTTTAAACCCTAAATGACCTAAAAAATACTGAGATATCACAATTCCTGACTGGTAATGAAAAATGTGAAAATGCTCTGTTTTAGTGTGTTACACCCTAAAACACAATAATAGAGGGAAAAATTCTTTAATTTACCAAAAAAAACAAGCTCAAGAAATTTCCAAACTCTTCGAAACCACTTATAATTTAAAATTGATTCAAATGAGGCTGACATAATGAAAAATGCAAGTTTTCAAGACATGGAAATAGGTGGAAGAGAGTGCTGGTTTTGTGCGTAGCACCCGCTATCTACAACATTGATGAAATGAGAGGAAATGGGTGTAGAAGACTAATAAACTCACCTTCTAATAGACACAAGAAATTTTGATATTTTCACACAAACTCTTTTATGTAGAAAAACTGGGGTTTAGAGGCTATCTAGTTGATCAAAAGGATGCAAATGGAGTGGTTGTGTGCATTCACAACACCAGTGTGTGCAACACTCTGTAAATAGGAAATCCGAGGCATCAAAATCAGTTTTTAGCTAGAAAATTAGTAAAATTATTTAAAATTATGATAGAATAAAATTCCCAAATCAGCACACACACCTGGAACTCACGTTTGATGAAAAAATGGTTCTTTGAGCTATGTGCAACATTCCTTGTAGCCTGTGCATAGCAACAAAACTGATCTTTTTCAAAAGCTCTGGGAGATGGAAAAGCTGTGAATTCTGAAGGTTTAAGGATGAAATTGCATACAATTCTGATGGATTTAAAAATAAATCCGCTCCTCCTTTGAAAATGATGCTACTTTAGGAAGATCAAAAGGATGACCACAACAAAAATAGGATATTTCCAGATTTGATAATGCCAGTTATACACCCACCACTAACTGTTTCTTTACAACTAATTTACATGACTCTAAACTGACTCTTATGACCATGAATTCCCACCTGACCTATGATGAGAAAATCCCTCATGACATGACCCCTTTAACTTCCATAATGACTCTTTATCTCCATGACTTTAAATTTCAAATGATGACACCTCATGGACCTTACAATTAAAATCAAGACTAAAGACCTCTTTTGCCACACATATTTACAATGAATTGACCAATTTGAGACTTTTGTACAAACATGTTGTGGTAATCAACAACCACCCATTTATTAATGATAGTAGTTAATGCTACATTAACTAAATGGGGACCCTTTAAAAAGTTTCATCCAAAAAAAAAACAAAACTTAGCATTTAGTCATTTCTTTTATTTTTTGAAAAAAGCAAAGATAACAATCAAAACCTTTTTGGGAAGTATTAAAGACTTACCTTCTCATATATAGCATGTCTAAAACCCACCAAAGGACCTTTCTAAAAACCTTAAAAATCAATAAAGTGATTAAATAAGGGCTCCATGGTCTAAATTATCATAAAATCCGAAGAAAACAGAAGTCCTTAAGCTTTTTAGGCTTAAGTCTCACATCGCATATCACAACCTATAAAGAACTCTCTCTTAAAAATGATATAACAAGATTTGCGAGTTGCGAAATTGCGATGGTGCTTTTACTTTTATCGCATCGCATTTCGGGCATTCAAGCAAATGCTTTGCACTTACCATCTTCTGATATTGCGAAATGCGATTCGCCCCCGGACCCACACCTTAGAATATTAAAATTAAATATTTTGAGTCCTTTAAGTCTATTGCATAGGATAAACCTAGCGATTAACTCTACGTGAAACAACTAATGGCCGGCTCGCATCTTGCATCTCGTAGATACACAGTAGGGGGTAAGAATGCTAAAAGGCACATCTTGCGATATTGCGATATGCGATATTGCTTCGCAAATCACACAAATGCTATCATCGTAGAACAATGGCTCACCACCCTAGAAGCTTTCATCCCATTTTACGACAAAAACCATAGAAGATTTCATCCCGTTTTACGACGCAAACATTTGTGAGCAATAAAACTAAGGGATAACGAATCATTAGTGGGCATTAGTGGGAAATAACTACATTTATGTGTGAAAATCCATTCATATTGATACAACATATTGTTTTGAAAAACCCACAGAGTAGAGCGTTGAGAACAATGGGGAAGAAAGGCAAGGTTGTAGCCTCTGAGAAGACAGAGATGACTCCCCTGTTCACTGATACCACATGCAGCAGAGAGGGAGAAACCTCTACATGGGAGAATATGTACAACATACTGGAGGAGGAATAACTGAGGATTATGGAAACAAATGTTACCGTTGATAGACAAGATTCCTCAGATGCTTCCATGCTAGAGATTGCTTACTCGTTTTTGCACCGCATATCCGCTTGGCCGAAGATAATCCCTTATACCGACATGGTAAAATGGGTTATCAATGAAGCCGACATATCAAACAGAGAATTCAAGACAAGAAGCCAAGGGGTCATCGGATATTTTACCTTGGACAACCTACGACTTATGTACCACCTACCAGAGCCATAGGTCATCTACAACAAGAAATTCATAGAGAAGTTTGCTAAAGAGAACAACAACCCAGCAGATTGCACCCACGCTTTGTCAAATAATGAAGAGAAATTCAAGAAAGACAAAAATGGTATGTACACTATTGCATCTATTTGTCCCCCTTATTGTTTTGCTGTGGTTATGTTATGTAGACTATTTGGCAGACTAGATAGTACTAAGTTCTACCTAGAGTGGTTTCCATTAATAGATGCAGTCATTAACACAACTATAATGAATTGGGCCCAAATCTTATCAAAAAATTTAGAAAAAACAATTATCAAGTATAGAAGGAGAAGAAGTATTTCTTCTAGGGTTAAACCTCCATTTTTTTATGAGTGCCTTTGTTATGGATGCTATTTGTTTTATTTCAAAGTTCCCCATCATGGGATGGAAATGGACTGTTTGAAATCCACTTCCCATTCACATGTACCACAAGGTCATGTGGGAATCCAATTTTCAACCACATTTTTTCAAGATTTTCCATGGATTTATGCTCCCTATTCACAAGCAGTTTTATAATCGAGATGCCCCCAGGTTTTCCCAAGAAGCTAAAGTTGACATCCTCCCAGTGGATAGATGATTCGAGGAGGAAGCATTTACATATATCAGAGTTTTTGGTAGCATCACCTCCCCCCACATCCTCCCATACTATGTTCCAGATAAATTGATGGCTAGGGAGATAACTTATCAGGTAGCTAGTGAGAGAGGAATGAGCCATACACTGAAAGAGTCAAAGAAGACCATTTGGCCTGCACTCCTTGTACAGTGCGGAGCATTCACACTACATGACTTGGGACGCACGTTAAAGAAGTAGAGAACATGCTATCTCTGCAATTACCCAAATTCCCTGAATGACAGTATGACTCGTTTGGTGCTGTCAAGAATTTCACCACTTTGGTGAAAATAAAAGTATTCAATAATGAGGAGGATGTTTTTGATGATATAGTTTTGTAGAAAAACACCTTTACAGAGGTGAAGCATATGGCACACCTACTTTTTGACCATGAAGATCTAGAGAAGTTTTACAGTTACAGAGAAAGAAGGCTGGAAATGGTCCCATTGGACCAATTATTAATTGAATCAATAAGGGAGCCTACTCCTAGTGTGACTCCAAAGAAAATTCCAAATCCGGTTCTAGCACAGAGTCTCAAGAAAAAATTATCAGGGAATCGCGACGATCATCACAAAATGCAAAAGTAGAAGCATCGAGTCAACAAAGGATATGACCCAATCTACACATACGCTAGTTGAAGAAGCTTCAACTAGCAAGCAGGTTAAAATCACTACTACCTCTGCACAACCAATAAAACCCATGGTAATTGACTTAGAGGAAGAGTGGGATAATTTTAATAAAAGTCTCAATATAGAGGAACATGTGCCAAAGTTGCAAACTCCATAACAGAAAACAACTCTGGAAATTACAGTGGAAGAAACTGCAAATGAACCAGAAGTAAAGCATATCCCTGTTACCCCCACCTTCGAAATAATTTTGAGAATTGAAGAAATACCCCATCTGGATGTATTCTATAGCCCACAACATAAGGCTGTGGTGAAAAGGAAAAGAAAGAAAAGAAAATTGGACTTTATAGCTGTTACTACCCTTGAAAATGAACTAATGGATGTTTTATGGAAGGACTCACCTGTCGATCCAGCCGCTAACCTAACTAGACTCTTGCAGTTTGCAGGTGCTTATGCTATAATGACCTGGAAAAATATAGAGGAGGGGAGAAAATCTGACCTTCCCAAGCTAGAAGAATCACATAAGGAAATTCTGTTTGCAAGCTAGGATTCTCGGCTTAAAGAAGCAGAAAAGGAAATAGCAGACGCGGTGGCAGCAACAAACATCATCATAGAAAATATCAATGAGAATTTGCATGGTGCCAATCTAGTGGCAGAGTCCATTCTAGGGTTCCTTCCAGATGCAAAATAGTTCGAACAACAATGGGAACAAGCAGCGAAAGAAAAATCAGAAGTGATAAGGCAAATGACCAGGCTAGACTGGGAGGCATATTGGCAACATTTGGTCAAGCCTACATACAATGGACGACCTTGCAATTCCTAACCACTTCTATTGAGAAAATGGCGCTAGCACTGACCGATGTTGTATTCGGTAGACAGTTGAAAGCTAAAGTTGGCCAGCCTACACAGCTGAAGCCTATGGTGGATATTTGCAATTTGAAGGATCGAATGTAACATAGTTAGTCACCCTGTTTACCTTAATTTTGAATTTTATTTTTTGCATAAATTGAGGCAGGTCGTTTAAACCTCCTCATCTGATTTTGTAATAATATATTTTTAGTTCTATAGTTTTAGTATTTAAACTCCTCTAATGCATTTAGAGAGGGGTATAGAATTTTATTAGAAATTCTCTTCAAAACATGCACTTCTATCCCTTTGAGGAAGTTCTGGTGAAATATATGGAACAAGATTTATTTTTATCTGATTTAGCATCTTCTACTGAAATTGCACTTTTGTACTCTAAGATGATGTTGAATGGATTGAAGATAGATCAATATTGCTGAAACACGTGAGTAGGACATATTATAAATGGTACTTTTATCTCATAATCCTTTTTACTTGTGTATTAAGCAATCATTTCTTTTTCGAATTATTTATGTATGAAAGTCTGAATTTTGATTATTATTATTGCACTTTTGTATGATGATGATCTTTATTTATGCTGAATATATGAATAACTCTTTATGCAATATATTTCTCACAATCGTTTCGGCTAACTTTTTATACGAAACGATTATTGTTAAAATGGATTCACTTCTAATCATAATTGAATGATCTTTATTACCAACTTCTTTTAGAAATTATTGTAGATCGCATATATCAAGTTTATCTCGGGTACATTAAGATTAGATAGTTCTTTAAAAATTAGAAGTTAAATGCATTTGTGATTGATTAGTTTAGACTAGATTACCATTACATTAAACGTTACTCTAAAACATCACACATCACCCCATTTAGCACAAGCATTAAACAAATTGGGAAATTGGTCCCATTATCCCCAGTCGGAGCCACTACTCCAAACAGAAAAGGAGCTGCCAACCAAGGTCTGCACAGGGTGGTTTTCCCCCATGTTGAGGCAATGATTTCAGAGGCTTAAAAAAAACACCATTTATACTATGATACTTGGTGAATTCATAGGCTAAATCTTACAACTACACCCCTTAAATGAATAGTTTGACACACACACTTTGATCACTATATTATAGGACCCTAACAGAGGGGAAAAATAAACCAGATAACCGTTTTAAATATAACTCCTCCTGGTTAAAAGATGAATCTTATAGGGAGCCAATGTTTGAGAATTGGACTCCCTATGATCCAAATTAAGGGGATATAAGGGTAGATCAATTTTTAGCAATTTTGAAAAAAGTTAAAAAGGCTACTGTTCAATGGGATTTATAGAAAAAGGAAAGGGATGAAGAAACCCTCATATTTATGGAGATGGAGTTGGATAGTTTGAAAGATTCTGAAGGAGGGGGTTTTATCACTGAGTAAGCCAAGAAAAGGGGCTTTTTACTTGAAATATAAAGAAGGAAAATACTAGGTGATAGAGAAGAGACGTGGAGACAAAAGAGTTGGGCCATTGGGCTCCAAAGGGGTGACGACAACACCATTTTTTTCATAATTTAGATAAGGTCATAAAAAGGTGTAGAATACTATATTGGAGTTGGAAAACTCAAAAAGAGGCATGACCTCATCCTTTGAGGACTTATCTAGGCTTGGGGTGAGTCATTTCAGTAGTATTTTCGAATCCCTACAAGAGTTGTCTATAGTATAAATAATTTAGACTGCTGAAGATTTCCCTTGTTTTGTAGACCAGGAGGAAAATAAGGCCCTTGTTGAGCCAATTTCACAGTCAGAATTGTAAAAGGTGCTCCATGGGTTCCAAAAGGACAAAAATCCAGGACCATATGGCTGGAAAATGGTGTTTTATCTTGGTTTCTATGAGATGTTGGGTGGTGACCTCCTCCATGTTATTGAAGAATCTTGAACATAAAGGAAAATCTTCCCCTCTTTCAATTCTACATTTATTTCTTTAATTCCCAAATCTGATGAACCCCATTCCTTTAATGATTTTAGACCCATTTCACTATGTAATTGCATTTATAAGATCATTGCAAAGATTATATCAAACAAGCTGAAGTTGATCCTATATAACGACATATCTAGTGAACAATTCACTTTCTTGGAGGAGAAAAATATTCATGAAGCAAATAGGGCCACACAATTAGAAATATTGAAAGGAAAATGGGGTGGCTATCAAGATATATTTATCAAAAGCATATGATCAGGTGAATTGGTGTTATGTGAGGCTTATTCTTACTCATTTGGGTTTTGAGGTGCCATTTATAAATTGGGCAATGAGTTGTTAATCATGTGTATTTTCCTGGTCCTCATTAATGACTCTCCATCTAATTTATTTCAAGCACAAAGGGGGATTAGGCACAGATTCACTCTTTCTCTTTTGCTCTTTATGTTGGTTGTTGAGGGCCAAAAAGTGATGAGTGCCAGTAATATAGCAAGAATTCTACAACTCCTGGGCTACCAACTTTACTTTATCAACTCGGGGTTCGTACAAACATGGAGGTGATAGTGCCATTTACACAAGTAAAAGTGATAGTTCTGCCCGTTGTCACTGTTCAGATGGTGAGAGACCACTGTGGTTTTCAAGCTAGAACTCTATGGAGTTAGAAGAAGCCTGATTTCTTTACGGAAGAAAGGTAAATCTACTCTAGGAGAGAGCTACTCTACTAAAATAATGGAGAAGACCGAAATTCAATACTAAATCACACCATTTCCTAATTAACTGCTAAGAAACTATGTAGAAATGCTAAATCAACATGAATAAAATTATAATATCTAAGTTAAAGAAGTAAGAAGCATCAAACATCACTAATGTGCAAGTAAGAGACTGAACTAAATCTATTTTTTCCTTTTTGTCTTTTCATGCAAAATCAAGTATGCAAACTAATTTCTTCGGGTGATGTGGTAGGTGAATTAAGGATGATTGAGGATGGATGGAAGGGTTATGAGATGGTTGGATGGTATGGGAGACCCTTGGGAGGCTTTTGGTGACTTCCTAGAGGTTTTCCCTCAATTCAGCCTCAAAACAAGCCATTTAAGGAAAGCCTACAGGATGTACTAGAAACCTACATGATTCCCTGTAAACCTACAAGATATAGTCGAGAGTAATATGTGAGGTGTTGGAGGTGATGGAAGGCTTAGGAAAGGTGGTTGATGGTTGTAATGTAGTGGGAGAAGGTCTAGGATCACTCAGAAGTAAAAAACAAAGATAGGAGAGGGATGGATTCACTCAATGTGCTTGGAAGCATTTCTATGAAAAATGATGAAAACTAGTGAAGGTGATGGTGAAAAAAAGGGATGGCTAAGGTGGATGGAATGGAAGGTGGCTGCTGGCTATAAAGTCTTAGTCTCCTCCTGAAGCACCTGTTATGCATAAACCATGCATATCCTCCAAAAAGCTATGTAAACAAGAAACATTCTCATAAAATAGAAATGCATAATTAATGAACTAACTACCTACATTATGCATGAGGAAAGTTGCTAAAAGGAATGAAAGCATGTATGAGATATACTGAAAAATGAAGATGAAAAAGATGACAATGGAATCCTACCTTGCAAAACTAACAAAATTCTAATTTAAAGACAACAAAATCCAAAGCTCATAAAAGAAATAGAAATATGTGTTTTTGGGGCTGCTTAAGGGTCCCTTCCTCAAGCCATGATCCTAGAGGGAGGAAGTGAGGTCGAGACACCTATTGACAACCTTATGGTGCTTATTTTATCCCTGCTAACCTGCTACTAAAGTAAGACACAAATGGAAGTAAACTAATAAACAACCAATCCAATCTACACCACTTGTAATGGAAATGCATCTGAAAGCAAATTAACAATGAAGCTATGAAACTACACTAAACATACATATACAAGAAAGAGGAGCCTTAGCTGCTAGGGTTGGGCCCTAAACCAAGAGCTTCAACCCTTTGAGTTAACTCAGTGCTGGATTAAAGCAAAACTCATTCTTATTACCAAAACAACAAATTACATCAATAAAACTTTCACAACTCTGGAGCTTGAAAATAGATTAGAGTTTTACAACAAAATTCCGAATACTAATGAGGTTCTAGGCCTCTCTACTTGTAAAACTAAATTCCCCAACGAATTCCTTAAAATCAGGGAGGCTCGGCTTCTAAACTCGAGATAAACTAGCTCTTCGTCTCTCACTTTCTCGGCTTCTAATCCTCATGGATTGGTTGCTTGTGCTCCGAACTGGTCTGATGGATGGAGGAATATTCGAATGGGGATAAGTAAATGAGGAGGATTTTCTTCCTACAATCCCTCTCCCTTGTCCCATTCAAGTTTTAATCCAAGTATTTGCGAGAATTCCTTGTTTTTCTCCTTCAATCTTGCATTCAATGCATATTAGTCCACTAGGCATAATCTCCAACTCTAATTCATCTCATAAATAAAATATAATAAAAAACATGTAATAAGTCGTGAGAAAAGTTGGTTTGACTAAGCTAGGAGGCAAATTAAGGCCCATATAATTACCCAATGATAAGGCTCATCATCACCCCCTACTGAAAGTGTTGCTCATCCTTTGAGAAAATCAAATATCCATATCCTTCATAGCTCTATTGGCCTCCATGGCATCCCATGCCTCTGTCATGATTTCCTCTTCTTTTTCATAGAAGCCTGCTTTCCTTTCTACCTCCTCTCACTACCTCCTTTCTTCTTTTTCCTTCCTTCTAGCATTCCTAAGAGTAGCGGTGGACTGAGTTTCAAGCCAATCCAATTGACTTTCAGCCTTGCATAGATTTCTTGTACATGGGTGTCCTGTTTAGTGCTTCTCTCAATCTTTGAGGAGAGTGGTACTCTCTTATCTTTAAGCTGTATAGCAATGTGTTCCATCTCCTTAGGCAAGCATGTATGCTATCATCCCCTAATAGCTTGAACATGTCATCAAAATGAGAAATTGCTTTCTCTTGGGCAACGAGATATCTAGGTGCAAGATGAGGATCATTTGCAATCAAATTATGGGTACTGATGAGGGCCATGGTATATAACTGTTCAACTATGATCATAAGAGGTTCAGTTTGGTCTCTTGCAAATATCTTCTTCATATTTACAGCCCTTGACTCCTCATGGTTCATCCTTGATGCCAAAGCCATCAATAGTAAATATCCTAGCTTGGAATTAGGGTCCCATACATTCATGTATTTTAAGGCCATGTTGTGCAAATAAAACTCAACCATCTTGGTCCTATATTCTAGTGTTCTATGATGACAAAGATCAATGAAATTCCTATAGTCCTGAAATGGCATGGTGCCTCTTTGTGCTAGGGTCTTGATCTAGAACTACATCCACTATTACTTGAGGTATATGGCATAATATTTAGCTAGCATCCTACACTGGATTTCTTCCAAAGAGAGACTAGCCATACATGCCAATTGATTCTCTCTTTCCTGCAGCTATCCTCTCAACCATGCATTTTCTATCTCTAGTTGATTTTTCATTATGGCCTCTCTGTCTCTCAAGCTACTTAGCTCTATGCCCATCTCCTTGAGCTTCTCCTCCATGTGTCCAATGTCTTCCACACCCTTGGATTTGGCGATCTGCATCCATCAGTGAGTTCTAGCTCCCTCCTTCTCAAGCTCAAAGAACAGTGGAATAGTAAAATTTTGAGGTGGAATAGTAAATTTTTGAGGTATGATCCTGCCTCCTTCAATACACTTGTAGTAGGAGTCAAGGTTAGGTTAGGGGCTAGGTTATTTTGACTTTGGGTCCTCTTTTTTAGTTTCTTGTTGCTTTTCTACCTCCCTTTCCAATTTTTGTGCCTCCTGTAGGTTTAGCAGAGTATCTTATAGGACTGCTTCTGCTTCCTGTAGATTATGCTGTGTATCCTATAGGATTGCTTTTCCCTTGGAGGAGGTTGATCTAGTCATAGGCCTTCTCACATAGGTGATAGGAGACTTAGGGGAAGGCATTTTCTCCTTTTGTTTATGGGAGTCTTCAATCACAATGACAATTTTGGTTGGTGTTTGGGGTTTCCCCTGTCTTATTCTTGCGCTTTTCCTTGTCCTAAAATATAAGGGGGTCTGCCTCTGTCTTTTTCATTTTTACTTGATGGGGGTGCTAACAGTAGTGAGGGAAGGTGCTGCCTCTCTCTCAGTGGGTTTTGAGACACCCTAGGTGACTCCTCTTTTTTTGTCCCCTCTTTTCCATTTCTTTCTTCACCTATGTCCTTCCTTTCTTCTTCCTCTCGTAGATCCTCAACATATTTATCGATTTACTCCTTAACATCCTCCTCTGTTTCTTCATCATCCTCCTTCTCTTTCTCCTCTTCTTCTTCATCTTCCTCATTTTATTCCGTTTCATCTCCTTCTTCATCTCCTTCTATTTGTTCTTCTTCCTGCTCTACTTCTTCTTCTTATGCTTCAATCTCTTCCTTTTCCTCTTCACTGATAGTAGGACTAACATCATATGTTAGAGCTTTGATGTCTTTCTCTTCCTGCATGTCTTTGAAAACTGACCATGTTATAGGAATTCTGAGGTTTTGGAGGGAATCTTCTATAAGGATCCTAATTAACCCAAAGTGAGCTAACTGTTGGGAATTCCCTCTTGCACTTTGATGCTTGAGTCTATTAGTGATTGCAGCAGGAAGTAGGGTATGTTGAGCCTGTGGTGAGGGGGTGTTTCTGCTCCAAATCTCAATTCTTCAAGAAGCCTAAAATGATAGCCATAAACCACACTATACCTACCCTCACATGAAATGTATTTGATCGGTTGGTAGCTTACCTCATTCCAGGGATGTGGCAAACTTTCTCTCCTTACTCCATTTTTGTCCTCAGTGGGTTCCTCATCTTCTAAAAAGAATTTCATTTTGGCAACCTGGTGTTGAGTCTTGAAAATGTCATTCATTTCCATTACACTTTCACTATTGTGTCCATTTTATCACCTCCATTTCACTACTATGTCACCACATTCATCCCACTTTCATTATTATTGGGCCACATTTATGTTTTCCAATCTTTATTAATTCTAAGCCTTTTAAGTGAATTTGTGGTTAAAAATTAGGAAATAATGTGCATAAGCTTATACCTAACCAATGGGTTGAGATTGTTGACATGTGTAGGTTGAAAGGAGGCTTTTAGAAGTGATCCGGATTTAAACAGGAACGCAATAGATTACAGAGATAACCATAAATACAGAGATGTGATAACCATGAATAAAGAGATGCAGCGGAAATAACACTTCATTTCATTAATGGAAAATACCGAAATATGCTTACAACCAGAATTGGAAATACCAGTTAGGACGATGGTAGCTTATCTCTGAGAAGAGATGTGCGGCTACATGTCTCTGAACTGTTCCGAACTTGTGTTATAATGAGGCTCGAAGGCCTATTTATTATTGAGAAACAATGGAAAACCCTTCACATTCCAAAACCGACCCTTAGAAGATGAGATGAAACGCCAAACTGTGGGCCCCGTTTGGGGGTAAGTTGGTACATCAACTTCCCGGGGTCGTAACTTTAGCATATGATCTCCGTTTGACGCGTACAATAGCTCATTAGAAAGATTTATTCGAGCACTATCATTGTTGGAACGGGAAACATTGTTGGAACGGGCAACATTGTTGCCCCTGGATTCCCCAAAAAACGTCGTTTAGGGCCTCAAAACGGCTCCGGAAGTTCAGGACCCGAAAAACTGCTAAAAATAGTAAGTTGTGCTACAATTAAGGAACTGAAAATGCTGAAAGTGAAAATTGTGGGGGTCCAAATGGGATAGGTGGGTGGCCACCAACATCCACCTGGATCATTCCTCCCCCCTTAGGAAG
>APFE030604088.1:0-12419 GCA_000404065.3 Pinus taeda
AAATTTAGAGTGCCTTTCACATACCTTAAAATCCTCTTGGCTGCCTTCATATGTATTTCAAATGGATTTGTCATATATCTTGAAACAAGTGAAACTAAATATGTAATATCAGGCCTTGTGTGGGTTAGAAATATCAAGCTCCCCACAATACTTCTGTAAGTTTTCTCATCAACTAAATCAGCACCATCATCTCTACATAACACCTCTCCATGAGCACTTGGAGTAGGGGATGGATGACAATCAAGCATATGAAATTTATTTAACATATCATGTGCATACTTTGTCTGACAAATGAAAATCTCATCCTTACTTTGATAAACCTCCATTCCTAGAAAATATTTCATGATGCCTAGATCTTTCATCTCAAATTCATTCATCATAGCAGCTTTGAATTTATCATTCATCTTAGAGCTACTACTCAAATAAAATAGATCATCAACATACAAACTTATGATTAAAATATCAATACCTTCTTGTTTGTAGTAAAGGGTAGGATCATTCTTACTTCTCTGGAAGCCTTTTTCCTGAAAGTATCCATCAATCCTTGCATACCACGCTCTTGGTGCTTGCTTGAGGCCATACAAAGCCTTCTTCAACTTGTAGACATTATTCTCCTTTCCTTCCACTTCAAAACCTTGTGGATGCTCCACATATACTTCCTATTCTAAGTACCCATTCAAGAAGGCACTTTTCACATCCATATGATGTATGCTCCACTTTTTATGAGCTGCTAATGAAATCAACATTCTAATGGTCTCTTGTCTTGCTACTGGCGCAAATGTCTCTTCATAATCAATTCCATACTTCTGTGTGAATCCTTTAGCAACTAATCTTTCTTTGTGTCTTTCAACACTCCCATCATTGTTAAATTTAGTCTTATAGACCCATTTGGTGCCAATCTTTTTCTTGTCATGTGGAAGCTCTGTCAACTTCCAAGTGTCATTTCTTTGAATGGAATCCATCTCTTCTTGCATGACTTGCATCCAAACATCATTAGTACATGCATCTTCAAAACATGATGGTTCAAATTCAGCTTTGGCTAATAAAGCAAAATTGACTATCTCACCTATTGGGCCTTCTTCATGTGCTTGATTTGCACTCCACTCATAAATATCACTCAATCTTCTTACCTTCCTTGTAGAACTTGGAGAAGAATATGGACTTGAACTTGATGTTGAAGAAGAAATCGATGGAAGGGCTGCTTGGTGGAGGTTAAGCCACTAGTTACAGAAACATTAGTTGGCTGCTCATGATCATTATCAACAATTATATCATCATTCAAAAAGATTTGGTCTTCTCACATGGCCCTTTTGGATGACCATAAACCCCCCCTCATCAAAAATTACATCTCTTGAACCAAGCCTGCTAGTTAGAGGATTATACAATTTAAAGCCTTGCTTGTCTCACTATCCCAATAAAAATGCATAACTCACTCTTTGCATCTAACTTTTTTCTATTTTGATCAGGTACATGCACATAAGCCAAACAACCAAAAACTTTGAAATGATTAACATTTGGCTTTCTTTCATACCAATCTTCATAAGGAGTCATATTTTCCAGTGCACTGGTGGGGCTACTAAACCTCTAAAATGTTTTCCCATTTTGCTAGATTATTGGCCTACAAACCGAAGGGAATCATTATCTTTGGTCCAAGAAAGAAGCAAGCTTATTCAACTTTTTCCCTTTTCCTATGCCATTAGAGCATACCAATCTATGGGACTGGGAAAAACTTAGAATTTATGACATATTGTGGGGGATATTATGGACCTTTGTTTTTAGTAATATTGCTAGCTGTTAATGGTGTTTTGCCATCAAATTTCACTTGTACATTTTTGTATTTTGTTGTATTATTAGATTGGAACCTATTTTACTATGCAATTAGAGCATACCAATCTATGGGATTCTGAAAAACTTAGAATTTATGACATATTGTGGGGGATATTATGGACCTTTGTTTTTAGTAATCTTGCTAGCAGTTAATGGTGTTTTGCGATCAAATTTCACTTGTACATTTTTGTATTTTGTTGTATTATTAGATTGGAAACTATTAAAACCATTAGGTTCGATCAAGGAAAAGATCATGTTTTTGCAATCTTTCATTTTTATTACGTCATTAGACCATATTGATCCATTGGATTGAGAAGTTAATAATATATCTTAGTAATAAAAAATCAATTAATCAACATATAATTTATATAATCAATTTATAATACTAAACTAAAATAAAGAGATTATTTATATAATTGATTATAATATTAAAATTAAATTAAAAAATAAAAAATAAACTTTCAACTTAGAATTTTTATATATACAAATAAATTACAGACAATTAATTAATTAAAACCCTAATAATTTAAAAATTCCAAAGTTTGAATATATTTCAGATTATGGTCAACTAAAACTCTTACATTATTTTTATTTATAATCCTTATGTATACTCTCAAGATTAGCTCTTGGATACATCATTAATTTTTTCTTAAATCTATTGTCGTATCCCCTCATGTTGGACTCACTTAGTAGTCTGAAATGTTGGGTTCATAAAACTCTATAACATGTCATTCCTCCATTATCGAAAATTCTTCTCACTTGTATGGATTCATTATTTAAAAATATATTGGGTATTTGAGCTTGTTCCTATGAAAACCAAGATGTTAAAATCTAATTTCATTAATAGGAGGAAACTAATGGGATTGCAATTTTTCCATACAAACATGCATTAATATTTTGTTATGTTCAAAAAATATGATTGATTCATTGTTCATAACATTGCAAAGTTATTTGTTGTTCCTCACATGGGTGATCTAATTTGTTGTTTGTCACATTACGATGCCAATTTTTTTGTCCAATTGCCATATCATTTATTGTTCCTAACATTGTGAAATTATTTTCTTTTAATCATGTTGGGACAATAAGATCATTATAAAGTCTATATTTAAAATTAAACACGATATAAGATTTAGAGGTTTTTTTATTACAAATTTTGTGTGCATGTAAAGTTTTAGAAAAAATTAATATTTCTTTGTCATCGTCACATTGAATGTAATTAAAGTTATTTAGTTATTTGTATTTTATAAATTAAAAATTATGATTATTGTGTTATTAATTTTATTTTTTTAGTTATGTAGCTTATTGTGAATTCTAAAATTTAATTATGAGCTTATTTTTTGCTCTATTTTAGGCAGACGATCTCCCCAAATTTTATATTCCTTCAGTGTCTCTCTGCACCTTTTGAGGCAATGACTAGTTATATATGCCACCATTACTATGTTTTTTGATTTAAGAGTTCTGCAACATGAGTTATGTTGAAATGCTTATGAATCTATCACATACAGTTTTCTTTTATCAACGTTTCGAGCCAATCTATGTGGCTTATCATCAATATGATTGTAATATGATAATGAGACACATAGGTTGGCTTGAAATGCCAATAAAGAAAAACATTATGTGATGGATCCAGAAGTAGTTCAACATGTTACTATTTTATGAAAAATATAAATGAGAGCTTTTAGTGCATTTCGATTCCTTAACTATATGGACATGAAATGTTTGTGCTAGCCTAGATATAAAGGTGAGAGGAAAGTCTTTGTAGCTTTTCAAGAATAAAATATATTATATATATATATATATATGAACATTTAATTTTATTAACACACTATAATAGTTCTACCTTAATCAAACATGTTATTTTTATATTATGGACAATTCTCATGAGAGTTTAAAATCCATTTAAATTCATCAATCTTATGGGTTTTGGATATTCTTTTTAGTGATGCATCATAGTCTAAAAAATATTGATCAAAATAGGTATTTGAGAAAAACACTCCTTCCAACCAATGGAATTTTTTTTATCGAGCAAGTGCACCCTATGTAAGAATTATAATATAGTAAGTATAAGGAAACAAATTCCTAATATCACTAAGAATTTATCTATAAACTGAACATAAGATTAACATAAAGTTACTAAGAAAATCTCGCCAATATAATAGCGTCATCGTCTTATCCCACTCATATTTGTTGTAGGACTTGGGTGTGGTTGGGTGTTACTGTGACTTTAAAACCTCTTAGAAAAATCCCTTTGTAGTAGCACTGCATATGTGTTATAGGACCATTGCTATAATGTATACCTCATCAATTCTAGTTGTCCACGTGCTCCAAATAAATAAATCACATGACTTCAAATAATTTTCATAAAAGAACCACTTTGTCCTTCTCAGGGAGAAAAGAATTATCATAATATCCCCTCATTATATCTTCTTAAAGAAGTTATCTCCGTTTTAAAACAACGATTTTTTGTCATCAAGTGCACCTTTATTCCCCTTATCCATGCTAACTAAAATAAAATAAGGGAAAAATATATTCATGAATGATTTTATAAGTATCCTAGCATAGGTAAATGAAAATTGTAAACTATTTATTTGTCATTTTTTCATCTCATTTTATTTTTGTGGAAATTTCTAAAACCTTTCCCCATACCAAGGCCTCATAACACTAAATCAATTTATGGTCTTTCTCATTTGAACATGGCCATATCGTTATAAACTTCCCGTTACCCATCACCTAGCATAGGTTACTCCACTAAAACTAATGCAACTCCAATCATATAGTGGATATTGTTGTTTCCTTAGAGACAACCTCAGCCCTGAAAAGGGGTTAGTGCCCAGAACTTCTGCATTGAGCAAAATGAAAAACTCTGTTTGACCATTTCTCACTTGATTTGCTCAGACATTATTAATTATAATGGAGGAAACGTTCTTGGTGAGAAGATAAATCATCCCCAGATGGGCACATTATCTGTGAAAATGATTTTTGAAGTTGCGCTAGAGGGACAGAACAAAAAATGGTAAAAAATCTCAATGCAGAAGGTTGTAAATATAGAATCTTGTACATCAAGCTTAGCAGAAAATTATGAAATATTAAGAGAATGAAGTGTCAAAAATATGGAACACTATTTACGATCTTTCTAATTGAAAATGTTTCAGTACTATAAGCTATCTTGAGAAAAAGTACTATATTTTATTATTAAAGACGTGATTCTTCTTTACACATTCTCATATGAAGAAATACACACAATGACTTACAGACACACAAAGAGAACACATAATTTTCTACAAACAATTCTAACCACCAACATATTTTATTAATTACTCAAATAAATTCTTCATACATTATACAACAAAATTTTCTTCTGCGAGGTGAAGTTAGGAACCCTTTCTAAGGGTTCCTCATTTCTTTTTAAAAGAAGTATTACATGGAGGACAGTTACCAAAATTGTTAACTATCAAGAACGATTTTCAAAACTACTTTTAGTTCTACTTGATATTTATGAGGACTCAAAAAATGAACTCAGAAATTAAAATTTTCCGACTTGAAATTACAAAACATAATATCTTTCTCCAAAATAAACTTTGCACTTTGAATTTATTCAATCACTTCACATACTTGTGCAAGCTCGCTTGAGGAAGGCCCCGGTTCCACCCGTTTTGTTGGTAATATTAAATCTTAACATTTCTTCCATACTTCCAAGTCAAAATTTGGACACTTGATCAATCTGATGAAAAGTTGTAGACTTTAGGTGATGAGTTGGTAGTTTTTGTGGCTGACAACAAACTATTGGGCGACAATAGTAAAAAGTGAATGGAAACAGGAAAACGATGTCTTTTATGGGCAAGGAGGGAAAGAGTGAAATTAATGGAGAGGACAAATGATACGGAAAATGACGTGAGATGATGACATGGAATGATGATATAAGAGATATGACATGGATGGTATGATGTGGATGGCTGGCGTTGATGAAGTCATGATGTGGAGTGTTAATGTGGATAACCCGCTCGCTTGTTGTATAGATGTTGTAGAGGAGGAAACTACTTACTACCGAGAGGCATTGATGGTGGTTAGTAGCATCTTAGGGAAGCACTATTAGGGTGAATCTTCATCGTTCATTTCCCCAACAATGATTTTCTCATATCCCTCCCATGGCGGCGCCTTGGTGCATAAAATATTATTTATTTTTTTCGTTAGGTTAATTATAAACAAGTCATGATACAAACCATAGTGATGTGCATGAAAAGTTGCATGTGATTTAACTTCTTGACTAAAAGAGTAGGGTGGCCCACTCTTATTTAATAATTTTTTTATTTGAATGTTCAAATCACGTGGGACCTGCACTTTACTTTAGATGGGATCTAAGCCATTTTGAAACTTTAATACAAAAATTATCTTCCCCTTTTTACTTTTTCTTTTGTATTATTTTTATTACTATTTTGCTTTTTTTATTTGAAAATAAGAAAAAGAAAACTAGATACAATATATACAACAACATACTGAAGTATATACATGAGTATTAATCATAGATAAGTAACATTAAATTAGGCCACATGAATAAAACTACTCTCAATATTGTTGTTAATTGATCTAGTATTTTTTTCTTATAGATGCATCAGAATTACATGAAACAGAGCATATTAAAAACATGGAACATAACAATATAAAACAAATATAAAAAATGCATAATCATACATGAGATCAAGACAGAGATATTTGATTACGGAGTTCATTCAATTTGGGCTACATCTCTAGGCCCTGCTCAATAGTGGGGAGGCATTCATTCATTAAATGGCATGAAAAGAGAAGTACAAGCATATTTTACATAAACACCCTCCAATATGGAAGATAGATGAAAATGGAGAGACCATTTGTAGAGACAGACCACACCATTGACTTCCTGCCAAAAAATCATGTAGAATCACCTATGTAGACACCCAATTTAGATAATCTAGCTTTCTGCGACCTCTCTAAACCTCTGTACTACCTATTGAAATGTGGCAACAACAATATTCCAATTTTAATTTGTCCTTGAATTAAAATTGAGAATTAAAATTCAAATTTAGACTCACCAGCTGCTTGGAAAATAATTATTTAATTCATTATGGATTAATTAGTTGGAGAAATTCAAGCTAGAAGTCTTTGTGAAGTCATGCAACAATTATTCCTTTGATTGAGGAGACTATCGCTTAATTAATGAGATAAGGATGAGTTGTATTTGAGTTGTAATTAGTTAGCTTAGTTAACTGAGTTAATTCTAGTTAAATTAGTTCCAAACTATTGGAGGAACTAATTGTGAATTCAGTGGGTTAATGCAGCCATGCATGAAACTAGTGTACTCCAAATAACCAAATATTTTGTCATAAATAACTCATGCATGTCAGTTCAGACAAAGACCCAGTTGAGATTAAAGACAAGGATAGTGTACTAACAGTTGAAAGATTTTTCCTATAAGAAAATCTCTTTCATGCAGAAGGAATTCATTCCTTGAGGTTTGCACAGTTTTACAGTGTGTTAGAGCAATGTGTGAGACCAGTGTCACACAAGGTTACAACATGAACACCTAGGGAAAATTCGTAAGGTAATAGGAGGCTTGGAGGGTAGAGGAAAGGCATATGATCTACCTATTGTATCTATGAGCAACAGTGAGGGATTGTACTGAGAGTTGGATAGTTGTGAGAGCTAGAGTTGCTTGTAATCGTGAGATATTTCCACTTGTATGATAATACAGATAGTGGAGTTTCTAGTTGAGGCTTTCCCCAGAGTATTCTTCTGTGTTTCATGTGTATTGATTCTTTTTCTCTGTTATATGTGTTATGTTTGATCTTGCTCAAATCGATTAAGCTTCCGCAAGTTTGATTGTAGAAGTAGATTAAGTATTTTTCTTTAGTAAATTGCATTATCAGGTTGTTCTACAGTGAGATTTTGTACATGGTATCAAAGCAAAGGTGATCGAAGTAGTAAACAATATACTGAAGAAGGGAAAATTCAAACTTTTAAGTTCTTGGTTGGAGAATTTAAATTGAATTCTTATCATACCTCTAACTTCACTAATGGCATTCAATGGCTTCAGACTCGAGTATGCACTATATGGCAGCTCGAATTATATAGCATGAAAGTATCGCATGGAAGCAATATTAGAAGACAATAGTTTGAAAGATTTCATTGATCAAGAAATCCTAAAGCCAGCTGCAACTAATGCCCAAGAATTGGCTAAATGGAAGAAGTGTGTGGCGAAGATGAGGCAGATTCTTCTGGAGTGAGTTTGAGACCATATTGTCTCGAGTCTCCATGGGAAGGAGACTCCATTTTCAATGTGGATGGCATTGAAGGATCTATATCAGAACAACAACGACTAGAGGAAACTAGCATTCAAGGACAAGCTTCAGAAAATCAAGTGTGAAAAGGGTGACACTATTTCTACATATCTGAACAAGCTCACCACCTATAGAGACGAGATTGGTAGTGTGGGAATAACTACATTCGACGATGATATGGTGATTCTTGCTCTCCTCGGTCTTCATAAGAGTTGGAACCAGGACTTTGTGAATGAAAGAGAGAAACTACCAGATTTGGAGGGATTGTGGTCAGATCTGATGCAGGAGGAGATCAGGTGAAGCACCAGACATGTTTCTTCATCTAAGCATGATGATGAACAAAATCTAGCCTCAAGGGAAGGCTTCCCATTCCAAATTGAGTTCTGCTCATGGTGGGAAGAAGATTGACAAATATAAAGTGAGATGCTTTAATTCTCATGAGGTGGCTCATTATGCAACTAATTGTCCATTGAAGAAATCCAAGGAGGGATCCTCGAAAGGATCAGAAGGTGTGGCATTGGCCTCTTAGTTCAAATTGGATTTTACCATCATCGCATGTATGACTTCATCAATGGTGGGTTGTGTTTCCTACCTTAATAGTGGAGCCTCTTTCCACATGACCAGCAATAAGAGATTTTTCAGTACCTTGAAGGAGGAAGACCTCAAGATGCCCATAGAGATGGGTGACAATAGGAAGTACAATGTTTCAGGAGTGGGAACGATTACTTCTCAAAGGGAGCATAGAGCTCCTCTCACCTTGACAGATGTGAAGTATTTGCCTAGACTGATGAAGAACTTGGTATCAATTGCAATGTTGGAAGACAAAGGCTACAGTGTTGTCTTTAGTAAAGGAAAGGCATTCTTGAGACACATAGCCATGGGTTAGATCTAGAGGATTGGGATTCAATTGAATAATCTCTACAAACTAGAGGTAGATTATTGTGCTATATTGAGTTCAAAAGTAGAATTCATGCAAATCCAAGACATTATCAAGTTATGGTGTAGATGATTGGGCCACTTTCATCATGGGGCCTTCAAGATAATGTAGCAGATCTCTACGGGACTTCCCAAAGGTAAACTTGAGCAAGTGGACACATGCAAAGGTTGTACCTTGGGAAAGTACTCCAAGTCTTCCTTTCACGATTGAGACAATCGAGCTGAGGCAATCTTAGAGCGAGTTCATACTGATGTTTGTGGACCATTCCTAAAAATATCCGTAGTGAATCAAAGGTATTATGTGATTTTCATTAATGATTTTTCTTGTAAATTCCAAATTTATTTCATGTAGAAGGACCAAACCTTCTCAAAGTTTTGTGAGTTCAAAGCTTTGGTTGAGAAAGAATCAGGGAAGAAGATCAAGGCCTTTAGAAGAGACAATAGTGGACAGTATATCTCTCAAGAGTTTAAGAATTTTGTGTAGCAAAAGGAATTAAACAGGAATTGACGACACCTCATAACCCACAGCAGAAGCGGGTGGCCAAGAGGAAGAATAGAACAATTGTGGGGGTTGATCGGGTGACGCTACATGACCAAGGCCTACCACTTCATTTGTGGGCTGAGGTAGGCAACACACCAGTCTATTTGGAGAATGGAAGCCCACATCACATACTTGGGATGAAGATGCTAGAAGAATCTTTCTCTGGGAAGAAACCAAATGTGAGTCACTCCAGGATCTTTGGCTCATCTGTATTTTTCCATATGACCAAGATGCCTAGAAAAAACTTGAGCTCACAGCTGAGTTAGGGATACTTGTGGGGTACACTGACACACCTCAAAGCTATCGGGTGCACTTGCCTACCAGCCAGAGGATAGTGGTATGCAAAGGTCTAAATTTTGTTGAGCAGAAGGCCATGGAAGTTTCCCTTGAGAGGGAGATCCAACTACAGTTTGTGCAGGAAATTTTGGTTCATAAGGAGGAGCTTCGGACTGATGCAGAGCAGTTGCATTTAGAGGTTCCAGAATTGGAGGCATCAAGTCAATCAGATTCTTCCAGAGATGGGTGGAAGCGCTCAAGAAAAGCTAACAGATTGTTATCAGATGTGAGAGAGAATGTGAGAGAACCATCTTCTCAGCACAGACAGAGGATGACACCTGATGGGTACACTAGATACATGTCCCGTGTTGGGGAATGTGTTAATACTGAGCCATCTTCCTTTCAGGAAGAAATGCAGCAGTCAATTTGGGTTGATGTGATTGTGGAGGAGTATGACTCCATAGTTCGAAATAGTGTTTGGGATGTTGTTCCAAGACCGGAGAACAAGTTAATTGTGAATTTTCGTTGGCCTTACAAGGTAAACAAGCTATTGATGGTAGTGTGCATAAACATAAGGCAAGGTTTATTTCTTGTGGTTTCTCATAGGTCGACGGGATTGACTATGATGAGACTTTTTCTCTTGTCACAACGTACTCATCTATCATATCGTTGTTGGCACTATCAACATAGTTGGGTTGGAAGATCCATCAGATGGATGTGAAGACTACATTGCTCAATGCTAAGATTGAGGAGGAGGTGTACATAGAGCATGCGGAAGGTTTTGAGACTTTTGATCGTGAGTCGCATGTGTGCCGACTCAAGAGAGCCTTGTATGAGCTGAAGCAAGCACCTCTTTCTTGGTACAACAAGATCGACAACTACTTCATTGGTTTGGGCTTCACAAAGAGTGAAGCGGATGTGAACCGATACCACATCATGGTGGAAGGTAAGCAGTTGATGATTGTTCTTTATGTTGGTGATCTCATATTGACAAGTGATGATCAGTTTATCATGTCTTGCAAGGAGGACCTTGCAAGAGAATTCAAGATGAAAGACATGGGTCTCATGCACTACTTCCTTGGAATGCAAGTGTGGCAGACAGTTGGGGAGTTGTTTGTGTCTCAGGGAAACTCTGACAATGAGATACTCAGGAGATTACACATAGAGAAGTGTAAGCCCATGTAGACTCCTCTAGCAGGTAACTTGAGGAAGGAGGATGCTACTTCAGGAGAAGTAGTAAATGCTACTATGTACAAGCAACTTGTGGGTTCACTGATGTAGTTAGTTAACACACAACCAGATTTGTGCTATGTGGTGAACTAGCTGAGTCAAGTTATGGTTCGGCTTACCAAGTTGTTTTGGAAGGAAACTAAGCATGTTTTGAGATACCTCAGAGGCACATCTTAGAATGGATTATGGTACAATTAGACAGAGGGAGTCAAACTACAGGGCTTCACTAATGAAGATTAGGTAGGGAGTCCATCAGATCGGAACAACACATCAGGAGGAATTTTGAACCTTGGGTCAGCGGTAGTTTCTTGGTATAGCAGGAAAAAGAGGTCAGTTGCACTTAACTTAGCAGAGGTTGAATACATGATAGCAAGTTAGGTGACATGTGAGGCCATCTAGATGTGGAAAATTCTAGTTGGTTTGTTTGATGAAAGGATGGATCCAACTGTGATCTATTATGATAGTTAGACTTGCATCAAACTCTCTGAGAATCTAGTATTTCATGACAAGTCCAAGCATATAGGAATTTGGTATCATCATCTCGGGGATTGTTTGGCGAGGAGGATCATGTTGTTGCAATATATTTCGACTGAGGAGCAAGATGCTGACATTTCGACTAAGGCATCGTCCAACTGTAAATTTGAGTTCCATAGAGAGAAGATCGGGGTGGCAGATAATCCCTTTCTTGTTGAGAGGGAGTGTTGAAATGTGGCAACAAGAATATTCCAATTTTAATTTGTCCTTGAATTAAAATTGAGAATTAAAATTCGAATTTAGTATCAATAACTGCTTGGGAAATAATTAATTAATTCATTATGGATTAATTAGTTGGAGAAATTAAAGCTAGAAGTCTTTGTGAAGTCATGCAACAATATTGAGGACATTATCCTTTAATTAAGGAGATAAGGATGAGTTGTATTTGAGTGGTAATTAGTTATCTCAGTTAACTGAGTTAAGTCCAGTTAAATTAGTTCCAAATTGTTGGAGGAACCAATTGTGGTTTAGTCACTTAACGCATGCATGCATGAAACTAATGTACTCTAGATATCTGAATATTCTCTCATAAATAACTCATGCATGTCATTTCAATCAAAGACTCATTTGAGATTAAAGGTAGGGACAATGTACTATCAGTTGCAAGAATTTTCCTATAAGAAAATCTCTTACATGCAGAAGGAATTCATTCCATGAGATTTGCATAGTTTTACAGTGTGTTGGAGTAGTGTGTGAGATCAGTGTCACACAAGGTTATAGCAGGAACAGCCAGGGAAAATTGCGCAAGGAAATAGGAGGCTTGG
>APFE030604089.1:0-18121 GCA_000404065.3 Pinus taeda
AGCCTATAGTTCACCAGGGTTTTATCTACCAATGTGGCATAGACCATCTCACCCGTTTGTTTGTGCAATTCTATTTGATCCATTGGGTGGATGTCTTTGGACAGGACCTCCAGGTTGGTCTTGATATAATCTGCAGCTGACTGTGGTTGCTGCACTGTTGGTGTAAAATGGCTCATAATCATTTTTCCTTCATGTGCATCATATGCAGACATGAGCCTTTGCTGGTTTGTAGGGGCCATTTTGAATAGGTGATTATATAATTTCAACTTTAAAGGTTCATTTCTGCTTTTGATGTCCTTAAATTGCTGCTTAATGCTTTTCTCACCTTCCCTCCTTTGACCTGAGGAGCTAACTTCTCCTCCTGCTGCCCTATCTTGCTCTTGTTGGAAGGAGCTGGCTAAGGCCTCCATGCTGGGCAAGCCTGTACCTGAAGTCTGCCCCATTGGCATTTCCTCTTCAGAGAAAGGATTTAGCCTTTGCCTGTTCTCCCCTTGAGTTGGTGAGGTAGTGAGGGGAGTCTCTCTGTCTCTTTTTCTGTTCACGTCCTCCCTTTGAGTTGTTTGGAGGACAGAAGAGTCAATCCTTGAGTCTTGCTGGGGAGGTGCCATTTGTTTTGGCTGTTGCTGTGTGGCCATTGGGGCCTCTGCTGTCTGTTCCACCTGCCCTGGCTGCTCCTTTTGCTGTTGTTGTAACTGTTGGGGTGGCTGAACCTGTCCCTACTGTACCTGCTCCTGTTCCATCTCCTTCTCCTTTCCTTTGCTCTGAGCTTGGTTTGTAGTTTGGACTGCCTCTTGATGTGCTGTTGAGGATGAGGCAGCTGCTCCTGCTTGAGGCTTTGGCAGAGCGAACACTTGTGCAGGAGATTCCAAGTCAGCCAATTTCAGAAGATGTCTTCTAGCTCTCTCTTTCAATTCTTCTTGTGTGACCGGTTCCTCCAGTGTGCCCCTTTTCCATTTTGGCTGATTGGAAAATTTTTCAATGTGGGGCAAACTGATGGCATCCCGCCATTCCCAATGTGACCACATGTGAAAAGACTTGGTGCTTTAAATATATTAGCTGTTGACTTTAAATGCTGGTACGTTCGCCTGATATTTTCTTAGGGTTTCTACTGGTCACGTCGGTTAAAGACCTCCACCTGCCGGTTCTCCCTTATACGGTCCTTGCCTTTTGTCAACCTCTGTCCCGCACATTTGTCATTTTACACTTTTCACTATGCCGAGTTCTGGTTCTGCTCTGTGGGAGCTTCCGCTTCTCCAGCGTTCTAGTTTCAAGCACTGATTTTATGGATCTTTTTGGTTCTCCACAGCTATGGAGGTAGGGTTTCAACGGCCTGCAAAGGCACCCTCTGCTCTGCACAATGACAATCTTGGCTTACTATTTGTTAGATAGATCTTGCTATTTAAGTGTTGTTTCTGTTCGTTTATTTGATGAGCTTGTCTTGTGACAGGGTTTCCTCTGAGCTATCGCGCTTCAACTCCGTTGCCAAGGTAAATGCTGGTTCTTTGTTAAACTTATTTATCCCTTATCTCTCCGACCCTAACGCCCTCGCTACTGGTCTTCAGGGGTATGGTGGTCGTTTCGTTTTCTCGACTCCGCCTCCTCAACTCCAGGTGAGGTTCTGCGCTTCAATCCTCATCCGTTTGTTGTTTTTAATGTTTATTTGTGACTATAAATGATACGAATCTGCCCCCATTTCATTTGCATGTGGCTCAATGTAGTCGGTCTCTGTGGTTTTGCGCCCTCCACGATCTCTGGCAGTCATTCAAGCCCTCCAGTTATTTCTTATAGGTAGGGTCTTTCCATATCAGTTTCTATAGAGGTTTTGAGACTTCATTTGTCATTAGTCCGTCACCTTAGCGGTGAAATAAATAGTTTTCTGGACTGTGTAACTCTCTGGTCGTCTTGCACGTTGGTTCTTCATTATCGAAGTCTTTGTTTTGTAATGCGGATACTGGGTTGTTTGAAACCCCTGTCCTGTAGATGATTATTAGCTTGTTTTGGACCCTTGTCCTGTAAGGTTGATGTTTGCTTAATTCTATGAGATGGGTATTCGATGGCTTCGAACCCTCATCCTGTAATATTAATGTTTGGTTATTATAAACCCTCGGGTTGTTTGAAAACCTTGTTCGCCCGATTCTGTTGGTGATTCCTTGCTGTAGTAATTATGTTTATTCCGTCTGGTTGTATCATACACTTGTTCGAAACTCTATTTCGAGGTTCTATTTGAATGAGCTTTGTGTTTCGAAAGGAGTGTGAAACGCCCTGAACTGTGTATACTTTGTTTATAACTGATAATGAAATGATACAGCTTTATTTGATTTTACTCCGGCATTGCTTTATTCATAAATAATTTGAGGGTTATATGGGTTACCTAAAGTTTTCTTGCGCTCACAATTTCTCGTTCTCCTCTGTCTGGAAGTGATATCTATATATCCGTGCTCTACTCTTCTCGTTAATTCTCTCTGTCTTATTATTCCAACGTAAATTAGTTACACAGAATTATGTATTGATGCATGAAATTAGTCTGTACAGTGGTGATTCAATAGAGAAAATAAAAATAAATGTTTATTTCGAAATGACTGTATCTTTCGTTTCTCTGTCTGAGGAATCTTTTACATTGTTTCTCTTTTTCCTTTTAATCTCCTAAGGCACAACTGTTCTTTGTTTAGGTAGAACTACCCCAACAGAATTGGGTAACTATCATTTCTGTTACCAGGTTGTTGGTTACCATTAACTGTTCCTAACTAACACAATTCATAAAAATACTAATTAACTATCAACCTATTTTACTGTTACTAATTCCTGTTTAAAAGAAACAGTTCAGAATTTTAATTTGTCCTGGTCCTAATGACCTTCTGAAAAATAAAACAAATAAGTAAAGTAAAATAACTGACAATTCTAACACCTGTCTAGCTATGCATGTATGATTGTGTGTTCTTGTCTCTCCATGAGACCGTCAACCACCTTCTATCTCCTCGGAGCTGGATGCTCCTGCATCAGGCTCCCGGGGTGGAAAAAAGTCATGGCTCCGTTCCATGAGGTCGTCAACAGAATAGCCTACTTTCTATACCTCTGATGCGTTAAGCCACCAACTGTCCTCTATCAGATGGTTCTTCCATTTGACCAAATACTGCAAGTACTCCTTCCTGCGTGTGCGCTTAGCTACCTGTGTGTCTAGAATTCCTTCGATCTCAAGGGGTGGTGCCATTGGCATCTGTCTCGTCCATGAATCTCCTTCACAATTGGTGTCCCATGGTGGCTTTGCTGCTGCAACATCTGTTGAATCAGTGACATAAGGAAACAGATCTGCCACGTTAAAAATAGGGGAAATACCGATCCCCGGTGGCAACTATAGTTCATAGGCGTTTGCAGAAAATTTGCGAATGATTTTACAGGGCCCGATTTTCTTAAATTTTAGCTTGCTGTACTCTCATTTTGGAAACCGTTCCTTACGTAAGTACGCAAGGACTTCATCTCCTACGTTGAACTGAACTTCCCGACGCTTTGTATCAGCTCGCTGTTTATACTTCTGACTACTGTCCTGTAATTTCAGTCTGACCTGTTCATGCAAGTTACTCATAGCTTGGGCGAAATCTTCCCCATCAGTGCTTCGTTTTTCAAGTTTCCCAAAATCTCGTAATTCATGCACTCCTCGGGGATGCATGCCGTATAAAATCTGGAACGGACTGTATCCTGTGCTGCAGTTAGGGGAATCGTTGTATGCGAATTCCGCCTGAGCAAGTACACGGTCCCAAGTCCGGGAATTTTCACCTGTTAAACTTCGAAGTAAATTTCCCAGACTTCGGTTCACCACCTCCGTCTGACCATCCGTCTGCGGATGATAAGCGGAGCTGAACTGCAACTGGGTATTCAACTTTTTCCACAGAGTTTTCCAAAAATGACCGGTGAACTTTACATCTCTGTCAGAGATAATGGATCTTGGAAGTCCATGCAATCGCACAATCTCAGTAAAGAAAAGATGTGCTATGTAAGTAGCATCGGTGGTTTTCTTGCATGGTACAAAGTGTGCCATTTTTGAAAATTGGTCTACCACAACCATTACTGAATCAAAACCTCGTTGTGTCTTCGGCAAACCCAGTACAAAATCCATACTAACTGAATCCCATGGTCAGCCAGGGATGGGTAATGGCATATAAAGCCCAGTGTTCTGACTGTGACCCTTTGCCAGTTGACAAATTTTACATCTATTCACGTATCTCTGCACATCCCACTGCAACTTTGGCCAGAAATAAAAATGTTGTACCTGAGCAATCGTTTTGTCAATACTGAAATGCCCAGCCAGACCCCCACTGTGTTTTTCTTGTATAATGTTTTCCCGCATAGAACAGTTGGGAATACACAACTGTCCTCCCTTAAACAGCAATCCTTCCTGTAGATTATAGTCTAACCACATGTTGTTATTTCATAACATCGGGTTTTGGCAAGCCTCATAGGCCTCCCTAAACTCAATATCGGTCGGATACAGCTCTTTTAAATGTTCAAAGCCTAAAATCTGCATCGTGGTCTCCTGTAGAAGCAACGTTCTTCTACTCATTGCATCTGCCACCTTATTTGATTGCCCACTAATGTGTTTTAGTACAAATGTAAAACTTTGCAAATACTCAACCCAAGCTGCATGCTTATGGTTCAATTTATGCTGCTGCATAATGTACTGTAATGCAGAGTTATCAGAAAACAAAACAAACTTGTTACCTAACAGATAATGACGCCAATGTTTCAAAGCTTGCACAATGGCGTAAAACTCCTTGTCGTAGGTTGAGTATTTTTGCCTGCTCTAATTTAGCTTTTCACTGAAATAAGCAATCGGTCTGTCCTCCTGACTAAGGACTGCCCCAATGGCCGTACCACTGGCATCGCAACGAACTTGAAAAAGTTTGTTGAAATCAGGCAGTCTTAATATTAGTCTTTCAGTAATCTTCTTTTTCAAAATCTGAAAACTATCTTCTGCTGCTTCAGTCCAGTGAAATGGCTGGTTCACCTTCTTGATCGTATCCAACATTGGTGCGCAAATCTCGCTGAAATTTCAGATAAATTTCCTGTAAAAACTGGCTAGTCCATGGAAACTTCGGACTTCAAATAAACTTTTCGGAGAAGGCCAGCTAACTATAGCTGTCACTTTTTCTGGGTCCATTTTTAGTTCATTTTCTGCGATGACAAAGCCCCGATACACTAATTCTCGCTGAAAAAAAAGTATACTTCTTCAGATTAATTAACAGCTTGTTCTGCTGTAACTTCCTCAACACACTCTGCAAATGTCTGAAATGTTCCTCTTTAGTCTTGCTAAAAATCAGAATATCATCTAGGTAAACTATTACGAACTTACCATTAAATTCCTTTAGCACTTCATTCATCAGGCGCATGAACGTGCTGGGAGCGTTGCTCAAACCAAATGGCATCACCAGCCACTCTTATAAGCCTTCGTTCGTCTTGAAAGTGGTCTTCCATTCATCTCCTTCCCGAATTCGGATCTGGTGATATCCACTTTTCAAGTCAATCTTCGAAAAATAAGCCGCTCCACTCAAACAATCCATCATATCGTCCATCCTCGATAAGGGAAACCTGTACCTAACAGTAATTTTGTTAATAGCCCTGGAATCTGTACACATTCTCCACTCTCCTCCTTTCTTTGGAGCCAAAACAGTTGGTACTGCACATGGGCTCATGCTTTCTCGAATCAAACCTTTGTCCAACAACTCCTGGACCTGTTTCCTGATTTCTTCATGGTCTTTGGGACTCATGCGATAAGCTTCTTTATTTGGCAGGCTTGCTTCTGGTATAAAGTCAATATAGTGACTAATACCTCTCCTTGGTGGCAATTCATCTGGAAGATCATCTACCACAATGTCCCCAAATTCCTGCAGCAACTTCTGAACTTCTTCGGGCAAATCTGAAATCTGTGTATGAAGTACCACTGACTTTGGTCTCCTTATGACAACAAAATTTATTTCACTGTCCTCAATCTGTTTTATAAACTCCTTTCCGCCTAACAGTAGTGCTTTCACCCCACTGGCTTCTGTTGTATTTTCATCCTTGATGGGTACAAGCATATGCTTGATCCCGTCTTTAACAAACTTATAGCAGTTGGTTTTTCCTTCATGAACTGCACTTCTATCAAACTGCCAAGGTCGTCCCAACAATAGGTGACAGACATCCATTGGAATGACATCGCAAAGGATCTTATCCTTATACTTACCGATCTGAAACTCCACCTCACACTGTTCGTCAACTAACAGCTGATGCCCTTTCTGCAGCCACGACACTTTGTAGGGAGTAGGATGCTTTAGTTTCTTCAATCCCAACTTTTCTATCATCTCCACAGCTACTAAATTGTCGGTACTCCCACTGTCAATGATCAATTTACAGTACTTACCCTGTGACTTGCAGACAGTGCGAAACAAAGCCTTTCACTGATTCGGTTCTGCAACCTCTTTTGCTGGTTTTAACAGCGCTTTATTCAACACCAAAGCTTCACCTGTATCCGGTGTGTTCTCTGCTTCTTGAGGTGTCTCCTCAGCATCCTCCAGCTGAGCAACATAAGTTCCTCTCCCACCTACTGGTTCACCTTCAGGACAGTCATATGACTTGTGTCCCAATTTGTGACAACGATAGCACTAGACAGTTCCCCTGCCTCGACCAAATCCTCGCCCTCGCTGAGCTGGTCGTCCTTCCTTGGTGTTATTGTCCTTCTCTGTTGTGCTAGCAAATTTGGAACTGCTGCCCTCCTCATTTGAGCCTGTACCTCTACCTCTGCCAAAAACCTTGCCTTTTCCCCTGCCAGATCCACCTCCTCTCTTGGCATTCTTCTTCCGGTTAATTTTCTCCTCTGCCTTCAGTGCAAACTGATAGGCTTCATCCAACGTTTGAGGTGAGAGGATACTGATTTCATCCAGAATCTCCCCCCTCAAGCCATTCACAAATCTGGCTATTTTTTCTGGGGTATCTTCCACATACCCTGCTTGTAAATTCAACTTATAAAATTCCTCTATAAATTCCCTAACAGTCATTCCTCTTTGCTTCAAATTCTGTACCTGTCTGTACAACATGATCTGGTAATCTTTTGGCAGGAACTTTTCCTTTAGTTTTGCCTCCATTCTGGCCCACTTCTTTATAGGCTGTTTGTGTAGCCTCTTCCTCTCTGTCTGAATGCTATCCCACCACAAGGACGCATGTCCTTTCAGTTTGGTGGCGGTGAACTTCACTTGTTTGTCCTCACTGGTTTCCTCAAACTCAAAAAATTTATTTACTTCACTCAGCCAATCTAATAACACATCTGCAGACAAACTCCCATCATAAGTGGGTAACTCATGCCTTTGCTTATAACTGGACAACAAAACTGACTTCAATAATCGAAGTTCCGGTGTCACCCCTTCAAGCTCGTCCTCTGGTTCAGCTACTTCTTCATCACTATCATCTGCTGGGTCTCTCCTTCCCCCAGCCTCCACCATTGTCAATCTTTCACGCAAAACGCGAATCTCCTCTCGAAGTCCCTCATCTGCTATCCTACGGACTACTCGTCCCCTTCCTCTTCCTCTTCCTCTTCCTCTTCCTCTTCCTTCAGCTTCCACTTGTTCCATTTATTCCAATTCAAGAAAGTAGCTCTGATACCACTTTTGATGGCCTCCCGCCATTCCCAATGCGACCACAGGTGACAAGACTTGGTGCTTTAAATATATTAGCTGTTGACTTTAAATGCTGGTACGTTCACCTGATCTTTTCTTAGGGTTTCTACTGGTCACGTCGGTTAAAGACCTCCACCTGCCGGTTCTCCCTTATACGGTGCTTACCTTTTGTCAACCTCTGTCCCGCTCATTTGTCATTTTACACTTTTCACTATGCCGAGTTCTGGTTCTGCTCTGTGGGAGCTTCTGCTTCTCCTCCATTCTGGTTTCAAGCACTGATTTTGTGGATCTTTTTGGTTCTCCACAGCTATGGAGGTAGGGTTTCAACGGCCTGCAAAGGCACCCTCTGCTCTGCACAGTGACAATCTTGGCTTACTATTTGTTAGACAGATCTTGCTATTTAAGTGTTGTTTCTGTTCGTTTATTTGATGAGCTTGTCTTGTGACAGGGTTTCCTCCGAGCTATCGCGCTTCAACTCCATTGCCAAGGTAAATGTTGGTTCTTTGTTAAAATTATTTATCCCTTATCTCTCCGACCCTAACGCCCTCGCTACTGGTCTTCAGGGGTATGGTGGTCGTTTCGTTTTCTCGACTCCGCCTCCTCAGCTCCAGGTGAGGTTCTGCGCTTCAATCCTCATCCGTTTGTTGTTTTTAATGTTTATTTGTGACTGTAAATGATACTAATCTGCCCCCATTTCATTTGCAGGTGGCTCAATGTAGTCGGTCTCTGTGGTTTTGCGCCCTCCACGATCTCTGGCAGTCGTTCAAGCCCTCCAGTTCTTTCTTACGGGTAGGGTCTTTCCATATCAGTTTCTATAGAGGTTTTGAGACTTCATTTGTCATTAGTCCGTCACCTGAACGGTGAAATAAATAGTGTTCTGGACTGTGTAACTCTCTAGTCATCTTGAACGTTGGTTCTTTGTTATCGAAGTCTTCATTTTGTAATGCGGATACTGGGTTGTTTGAAACCCCTGTCCTGTAGATGATTATTAGCTTGTTTCGAACCCTTATCCTGTAAGGTTGATGTTTGCTTAATTGCATCAGATGGGTATTCGATGGCTTCGAACCCTCATCCTGTAATATTAATGTTTGGTTATTATAAACCCTCGGGTTGTTTGAAACCCTTGTTCGCCCAATTCTATTGGTGATTCCTTGCTGTAGTAATTATGTTTATTTTGTCTGGTTGTATCATACACTTGTTCGAAACTCTGTTTCGAGGTTCTGTTTGAATGAGCTTTGTGTTTCGAAAGGAGCGTGGGACACCCTGGACTGTGTATACTTTGTTTATAACTGATAATGAAATGATACAGCTTTATTTGATTTCACTCCGGCATTGCTTTATTCATAAATAATTTGAGGGTTATATGGGTTACCTAAAGTTTGCCTGCGCTCGCAATTTCTCGTTCTCCTCTGTCTGGAAGTGATATCTATATATCCGTGCTCTACTCTTCTCGTTAATTCTCTCTGTCTTATTATTCCAACGTAAATTAGTTACACAGAATTATGTATTGATGCATGAAATTAGTCTGTACAGTGGTGATTCAATAGAGAAAATAAAAAAAAATGCTTATTTCGAAATGACTGTATCTTTCGTTTCTTTGTCTGAGGAATCTTTTACATTGTTTCTCTTTTTCCTTTTAATCTCCTGAGGCACAACTGTTCTTTGTTCAGGTAGAACTGCCCCAACAGAATTGGGTAACTGTCATTTCTGTTACCAGGATGTTGGTTACCATTAACTGTTCCTAACTAACACAATTCATAAAATTACTAATTAACTATCAACCTATTTTACTGTTACTAATTCCTATTTAAAAGAAACAGTTCAGAATTTTAATTTGTCCTGGTCCTAACGACCTTCTGAAAAATAAAACAAATAAATAAAGTAAAATAACTGACAAGTCTAACACCTGTCTAGCTATGCATGTATGATTGTGTGTTCTTGTCTCTCCATGAGACCGTCAACCACCTTCTATCTCCTCGAAGCTGGATGCTCCTGCATCACAAACTTACATAGTCATAACTAGAGAGCTTGTATTTGAGCCTTCTGAGTGATATGGAGTGATTGGGGTCATAGGGCTTCTAGACGAAGCTGGTCTTCAGGCCAAGGCATTCTAGCTTTCTATCAGCTTCTTTCCAGCCTTCCCTTTTGTTCAAAACAAGGTGGCCCAATTGATTTTTCACCGTTAGCTGTGCCTTCTTGTCCTTGCCTGCAAAGTGTACCATGTCAGCATTCCCAAATTGCCTGAAATATTCAAGGGCAAACAGTCTCATGGGAACATACTTGGGCAATCTGCAGGGAAAATTTTAAGAACCCCCCCTAAATTTATAAATATAATAAATGGGCGAATCTTCATGGTATATAGGAAAAATGGAAGGCGATTTTATCAATAATATAATATGTATATATAATTGTTTGGCGAATCTCTTACCAGGCATGGCGAATATTTTACTCAATTATAAAATCTTGTAATATCTTGGCAAGTCTTTCACTAAATAATAAAACTTTGTAAAGTCCTAGTGAATCTTAACATTGTGAACTCTTAGAGAATTTTTTGAAAAAGTATAAAACCATATATGACAAGAGCCACATGGTGGCAATATCACTGTTTTTTTTCACATTTCCACGACATGGAACTTGTTTATAAAATTATAAAAAGCCAACCAAGTCCCTTATAATATGCAGGTAAGCTTATAATAGAGTTTGATACCTCTACTATGCTTGTCTTCATTCAAGTGTCATAGTTGCTATACTTAACACTGTGAATCACAACTCTCTCAGAACTCAACTCTATAGTGTAATTAAAACCTTTGGAAATTGAATCTGACAACTCTATAAAAAAGGATTAGTGAAATAGAAGCTTTTGTGAATGAGCCCACTAACTATCACTGCTAAACAATCAATCTAGACTATGAAGTCTTCCATCTTAATCACAATCGTGCTCACTCAAGGGAGTGCGACCACCTGGCTTGACATAATGGCCATCATAGTGTCACTTTGAATCTCCTTTCCTGTGTGGATGTTTTGACAAATCAATGTGAAATCAAAGTCACTTTTAATTTTCTTTCTTGCAAGGGATCACATCCACAGTTGATTAGTAAAAGATAATCTACTATATATTATGTTCAAGAAACTGACTACAATCTACAGTGGAAAGGAGACCTGAATTCTTAGTCTGAATTTGAATATCTTAGGAAAACATAAGAGATAAAAATGCATATGACCTTAGTAGCTATAAAACAATCACTCCATCATTAGAAGACCACCTAGATTTTGGCACTTGATCTAAAGAATGGCACTAGTTGTAGTTCTTATTTGCATTAACACCATGGAAAAGCAACAACAATGTTTCAAAGCACTCTTACTGGAAAAGTTGTAATGTTCCAAGAATATTTAATGATAGCATATAAACCTAATACTATGGTGGGGAAACTAGGGAACCAAAATCTTGGAAGATATCTCATACCAAATCTGAGAAAAAAATAAAAAAGGGAAAAAATCAAAATCTATAAATCAACCAATGAATTGTTTACAAATCAAATACAATTCCTTTAACTAACAGTTAAATTGTGGTGATATATTTAAATATTTAGTAAGAGGGGAACTTCAAACCATGGAATATTACCTTTGTCATTATTGTCATCCCTCAGTGACTGAGATTACAAATCAATACTTATGGAAAGATTGTAAGAAATTCCGTGAAATAGTAAAGCATAGCCTCTATTTCCAAGCAACAAAATCAAGACATTGTATGTGGTTATTGCCAAAAGGAAACTAAGTTCTAATTTGGAAGAGGATCTTATAAAAAGACATGGATTTATTCAAACCTGCAAAGCCTAATGTGTTACTGAAAAATAAGTTGGAATATGGGATCATGATACTTAAATTGAAAAAATATGCTTTCCTTTTAGAAACATTACAATTATACAATGTTTTTTAAAAGCATTAGAATTTGAAATTGGGCCTTTCTATCAAGACAAATTTTCATTGATAGAATGTACTTTCATACCTGAAACATTGTAGATATCCAAGAAAAATTTGAAAAGCATAAGAGAACTTAGCATAATGTACTTTCTTTCCTTCCTTAACATTCTTAAAGAGTTGAGATTCCCCAAGTCATCAAGTAACTTTCAAAGGAAATGACAGTTAGTAATAGTCCAATTCACAACTGAAGATGTGTCACAAATACGAGGGGGCATCTCCAAATCACAAAAGTGCTCCAGGTTAAAATCTAGTATTATTGGAAGCTTAATGCTCGACTGGGTGTTATTGAACCCAGAAATTTTTCCAATCTTCACTAAAAGCTTAAAGATAACTTCTCTAAGTTCTACATGACTTTACTATGCTCTTGATGTTGGGGCATATGCAACCTCTCCAAGTGAATAGTCTTAAACTAAGTGAAGATAAGGCCGATAGATCATTCAGTGTGGATCTCTTTAACCCATAATTGAATACTATGTCTCTCTTGAACCCATAATTGAATACTATTAGGACTTTCAAATTTTTCATGGAACTCAAAAATGTTGGAAGAAAGTATTTGCTTCCAGAAAAGAGTAAAACTAAAGCCTTGCTTGAGGACAGTTGATGTCACACCACTAATACTTCTCCATGGAATCTGTATAGGTAAACCACAAATGCAAAATTCCATTAGAATATTGTGTTTATTGAATACACAAATGAAATCATTGCATT
The DNA here is from genome assembly GCA_000404065.3 of Pinus taeda. Classification (NCBI taxonomy): domain Eukaryota; kingdom Viridiplantae; phylum Streptophyta; class Pinopsida; order Pinales; family Pinaceae; genus Pinus; species Pinus taeda. Next base: position 12,330 of record APFE030604089.1, read on the forward strand.
TTTTTAAAATATCTTTTGAAACCAAAATTACCGAAATTACATATAGATAACCTAGTGGGTGTAGGATAAAATTCACCCGTGTCATTCACAGAAAGCATGAGAAAAAACCTAATACTATATATAAAACCAAGAAAAATTCAAATTCATCACTTCTAGAACCTCGTAACCACCCTGCCAATACACAAGTATGTTCAGTTTGAAAAATTACCCAAATTACAATCTATTTACTCCAGCCTATGTTGGAAAGTTATAGAAGATGACTAATGCAATCAATCCATTCCTTTTAGCCCTAGATTTGTTTCAATTTAAAACAGAAGTATACAAATATACTTGTCCAATGTCTTTGCTTTAACCAGTCATCTTAAGATGTTTTTACAATATAATTTCCTAAGTCTATTTAATATCTTCATTATCATAAAAACCAACCTATATCCATCTTAACTCCACATCTACCACTCTTAGGGGATGAAATCTATTTATCCGTCCGAGAACCTGGTAAACCGAAAATTAAGATGGATCTAAGATAGAATTTCCCCTTTAAATAGTCTATGCTCACATGAATACCATGGGTTATCATAAACCTGCAGCTTAGAAATTACTATTAGTAATTTATAAAAATTAATAAAATTAATAGTTGATTTTTATTTTATTTTTATTTTAACCGAGCCAAAATGTTTAACATACATTAAATTACAACATCCATTTTTACTCTTGATCCACGAAGCCCTGAGAGGGATCAAATATTTTTTCACTCTATGCTAGTTTGCATATCATGATATTTGATACCTCTAGGGGGTTAGTAGATCCAGAGTAAAGATGGATCTATCCTGGTTTAGTTCCCCCATTTAAATAGGCTACATTCCAGGTGAATACCATGGGTCAATACCATGTGCCATTTTGGTGAATACCATGGGTCAATACCATGTGCCATTTTTATTTTTATTGATACTAATATTTGGGCTAATAATGTTTTTTTGCATGGTATTAATAACAATCTAGTCCATGGTATTTGTCCCATAATATTTTGCTCATAGGTTTCACCTTAAATATAACACATTTTTTTATTGTTCCTAAATATAAGGTGACTTATGGAGTAAATATAAAAAAATGTTTTATTTGTTTACCATACCTCTCGTTTATTTATATTTTTATTAATTTACCATACCTTTTTTACAAATATGGTATTTGGCCCATAGGATTCACTTAAATAAAACCTCTTTCTTTAGCCTTCATAAATAGAATGAGGGTTATGGACTAAGTATAAAAAGAGGTTTTTATTTATTTACCATACGTCTAGTTTATTTATATTTTTATATATTTACCATACCTTTTGAGTAAGTATAAAAAGACGTTTTATTTATTTACCATACCTTCACTTTACTTATATTTTATTTTTATTTGTTTACACCCTTGCATGTATATAAGGTGACTTATGGAGTAAATATAAAAAATGCTTATTTATTTACCATACCTCTCATTTATTTATATTTTTATTAATTTACCATACCTCTTTTATAAATATGGTATTTGGGCCTTTGGCCCATAGGATTCACTTAAATAAAAACTATTCTTGAAAATGGGCCAATGGAAGGTTGTAACTCCTAATTTCAAGGGCTAAATTTACCTTTTTTACCCTCTCCCTTAAAATAAGGTGGGCTATTTGAGGTGATTTGTAAAAATGTACTATGATACAAAATATTCGCCCACTAAAAATTTAAAACCCCTTAATTTCGCCAAAGGGTGAACATTCGCCCCTAAAATCACCCCTAGAACTTAGAAGTATCCAAAAACTCGAATATACATGCAGGAAGTATAAGTAATAATAAAAAAAATAAACTCAAATAGGAATAGAATCACAAAGAGGTAACATAAATCTAAAAGTACTTATCTTTTAATGAGAAGAGATCAACTCCCTCTTAAACTAGCCTTCAAGATCATTACCATCCATTATTCATATGACAATGTTGCCTTATATATTTCAACTAATTTCTTCAACAATCAGGCCTAATAGAGTATATCCCATCTAGGTCTACATCAAATCTATCACAAGTGCTTGAACATATTCATGTTGATCATGTTAGGGTTTTTAGAGTGCATATCTCAAACCTTTGGCATAATCCATGGTTTCATCCAAACCTAACCTCATAATATCCATCAAAGCCTAATACACAAATTGCCTAGAGTTTCCTTTAAACCTTAGTATTCTTTTATGTCTCCACCATATTTTATTGCTTCCATCAATGGTGTCTTCATAGGGGTGATCTTCAATGAATTTTCTTCAACCTAGCTCTCATACCATGTTGATTTTTCTTAGGGCTATAACATCCTTTGCTTTGATAATTGAATTTCATTATTTCCATATTAAATTCACCCCATAGCATCATAAAATTATTCATATTTACATCATTATTCAATAGCATATGTAACTATATATAAATAAAAACATCATCATCAATGTGATGGAGCATAAAGAAACAATAAAAGAAAAGTAGTCATACATAGAGACACCATAATTGGTCGGAGACCAAGGCAAAACCCACTATGGGGAAAAACCTTTCAAATTATTCTTCTTATTAGATTGTCATTGAATGATTTAGAAAAATGGAGTACAATGATCCACATATTAAATCATAAACCTATCTAGTAAAATCAATTAATCAACTTTCATAAGATGAACCCAACAAGGATAATAACCAAAGCTCTACTTCAGATGCCTGTAGCTAATTGTCATTGTCTGTGATCAACTGTCTAACACTATGGTCAATTAAAAAAACAAACCCTAGGTCCCAATCACATGAAGAGAGAGTCATGTGTGCACCTGAAACCCTTCAACTGCATACATAGGCCTGCATGCCTGCGTTTGTGACAAAAAATGGCTTGTGACATGCCTGTGGTTGAGAACCAAAACCCTAGAATATATGTGTGAGCTTCAGACCCTTCAATTTCGTAGTTGTGTGAACCAATCTCCGTAAAATTACCTCAGAACTGTGCGAGAAAAAAGAAAAGAATAGAATAATGATCCAATATGATGTCCAAAAGAGGTTGAGGTCACTTGTATTTATAGACTTCGAAGGGGGTCCAATTTACTTTAGGGTCGACCTGATCAAATATGCACATGTGAGATTTAATTCAAAAATACTCTTTCCCTTATCCAAATTGAGCACCTCAATAGTCAAAATTGGTCCTCTTGAAAAAAGGAATATCGTCCCATGGTTGGAATTTGTTGACACCTAATCCTCACGATTGGGTGAATTTATGTAAATAGTTAAATTAGGAATGTGAACAGTCATCAGGAGATGAACTGAGCAGTCACACCCTTTTGTATATAACAATAGCATATCTAATGAAATAAATTGAATCAGTTTTACTGCCTATTGGAGTTACTCCCTGGCCTAACATGGTATCAGAGCCAGCTCCCTGTTTAGCCTTTATGTCTTTGTAACTCCTGGTCTGCTCCTCTGCTCTCCATAGAATTTTGTCTACCATACCTGCGATGTCTGTACCTGCGCTCTCTGTTTGACATTCATCTGACATGGTATGGGAACATTTGCACTGCCCTGACATATTCTATTTATAAGCCTTGCGCCCTATTCATCTGAATACGCTTAGACTCCATAAACGTTTCATATTCTCTGAACGTTGTCTATCAGTTACGTTTGAAACCTAATTTCGAATCCTGGCTGCAATATCGTGGCTTTTGAATCAGGTATCCAGAGCCCTGGGCAAGCTGATTATGGAGCATTGCCTCGACAAAACAAAAAATTTATGATTCGGTGATCTCTTTCCACTATCGGCACTTGAACCCAGGTCTCTCGGGTGAAAGCTGAGTATACTGCGGACGCAATTAACCTTGCATTTTTCAAATGCCAAGAATACAACGTTCGAATTTCTAGGAAATTCCAAGAACTCGTCCCAGCAGATGCACCTTGTTTTATACAGAACAGTGATCTCTTTCCCCTTGACCTGTACTGGGTGGTGAATTGCCCTCCTCCGGAAAAGAATAGCGGCACACCGTGAACGGCTACGAACCATTCGAACTCGGGACATAGCTTAGGGTGGAGCTCCCGGTGAGGACCGAACTTTATACAAGTCAGAGGGCTCAAGAGGAGTCTTTCATCTCATTTTCGAACTGATGGTTATTTGGCTGCGGTATTTTTCCTATGTATAAACCCCATATTCGTTGGGCATTCTTTTTTTTGGTGTTAAAATTTTAAACTATGACCGTATATCACTTCAAATGCGTTTTTTCCACATTGCCTTTATATGATGGACATGGCATATAATGGATTATAAAAAAAATTATATGCGGTGATATATATATGTTACAGTGGTAGCATGGTTATATGCGGTGATATATATATGTTACAATGGTAGCATGTTTATATGCGGTGATATATATATGTTACAGTGGTAGCATGGTTATCATCATTCCTTTCAATGGTCAATGATATATAAATGGCATAATAGAATTCTATTCCTGCTCAGATTTTGGATGGTTTTGGATACACTTTCATATCAGAATCATTTTTTTAGCAGCAGAAGTTTTTTTTCCTCCACAAAAGCACATTTTTTTTGCCATCATAAGTATTATTCTATCAGCAAAAGTAATTTTTTTTACACAGAATGCATTCAATCATATCCATGGTGGGAATAGTTCTCACTGGCAAGGAGAACTATCTTGAATGGTCCCGGATGATAAAACACACCCTCAAATTCAATGAGTTGTGGAAAGGAGTGTGTGTCGGAGAAGGCGACAATGACCCAATACAGCCTACCTCAGACAAAGAGCTCGTCATTTGGGAAAACAAGAACAGCAAAGCTTATGCATTAATCGCAACATCTGTAAATGAAGAGGTGAGTCGCCATATTTCGTCATATTCAATTGCCTTCGAAGCCCTAGAAAAGCTGAAAGAACTCTATGACTCACATTTTGCACTTGAAGTTGTCCAACTCATGATTAAACTCTTCACTCTTGAACTGCAAAATAATGATCCTCTTGCTCTTGCATCTGAAGTAAAGTCTATAATGCATGATATCAAATCCACTAAGGTTGAATTGGATATTCCTCTTATTGCTTTTCTCAAGGCACTTTATCCTACTTACTCCAATTGTCTTGAGTCATTGCAAGCAAATGGAAATCTAAAAGATATAACCTTTGACTCTCTTGTGAAAAAGTTTGCTGAAAGAGAGAAAGCTTTCGAAAAGAAAACAGGCCCTGAATCTTTTGAAGAGACTGCATGCCTTCCTCATAAAGAAAAGCATCCTGCTCAAGATTCAACAAGAGGAAGAGGTGGACGAAGAGGAAGAGGAAGATATTTCAGAGGCAGGGGGGTAGACATTCTCAAGGAGAAAAGGCAGATTTACACTGTATTCGCTGCAAAAGAAATGGAATCACATGATGCCTCTACATGCAAGCTACCATGGGAAAAAATTGAGCAGAAAAGAAACCAATAGAAAGGTAAAACTGATGATACAGACAAAGGTAAAGCACCTGAATCCGTTCACTATGTTGAGGCACAATGTAACATTGGAGTAAATGAAGATTTGTTTAATGCTTTACTTGCTTCATGGAAAAATGATTGGTTGTTGGATTCAGGAGCAACTTGCCACATGTCTCATAGAAAATATTTTTTTGAAGATTTCACTGATAATGTTGATGGAGCAGTATACTTTGCAGATCAATCAAAATCAAGCCATCAGGGCTTGGCACAATCAGGCTTAAACTGCCTGGTCTTCCAGACTTTCTTCTGGATCATGTTCTATATCTCCCACAGCTCAAGAGAAACTTGTTG
>APFE030604092.1:0-22556 GCA_000404065.3 Pinus taeda
CGCCCCGCCCAACCGACGGGCGGGGCAGTGGGCCACGGGTGGTGCTGGCCTTCTATCTCAAAAGCCGAGTTCACTCTGTTCCCATACTATTTCGTTTGTCATTTTAGCTTGTTTACATCCCTGAGAACCCATTCTCATTACTTGTTCTCTGCTCTTTCATTTATGACTATTGGTTTTTCTCCATAAACCTTTTCCATTCCCGCTAACATAGCCGTTTCACCTTCGTCCATCCATTACCCACGTATACATATTCTAGGGCAGGGGAAAGGAATGGGTCTTTTGTTAAGAGCAGAACCGGAAATGCCCAAATTTATGGAGGGGTATCCGCAATTGAAAAGCATACTAAGGCATGGTGGCTACAGTTCATCCAAAAATTCATAGGTTACAATAAAGAAGTTACGAAGACTTTCGCGAGGTCTTTTAATGGCGTGGAAGTTGAGGTTGGAGACCTTAAATTTTCTGTCACAGAGGCATCTATTACAGCTGCAACAGAACTCCCACAGGAGGGGGAACGGTGGTTCAAAAACAAAATATTTGACGAAAGGACCTGGAGGGTTATCCTATGCAATCCAGGTATGGATATAACCATTTTCAAACGTGGAATCCCTATCTCTGCTTTAGAAGAAAAATGGGCCAGTCTATTATTGATAATAAAAAAGTTTATTACATGTGAAGGACGATTTGGGTCCATGTATATGTACCACACCTGGTTGCTGATGAATTTTCTAGAAAATCAAATCATCAATTTGCCTTACTTTTTATTGAATAGCCTGAAAAAGATGTCCATAACTGTGCAAAAGAATCTGGAGGACATAGAACCCCACTTGTACCATCACAGGCCTGTGAAAATTTTGATTGAAAAACAATTGAAGGAAAATAAGGACACTTGGGAAAAGTTTTTGGTTAGAAACTTCTTTCAAGATCCACCTGAAACACCGGAGAGTAGCTTCACAAGGAAAAGTAGGAGAAAGAAAACAAGTGTGAGAATTCAAGACACTCCTACTAACATAGTTAAAGAAATTAATCAAGAAGGGAAGCTGTCTGAAAGTAGGAAGGAAAGAACTGAGGATAGGAAGCAAAGAAAATTAAAAGGGAAAAGAAACATTGAGTTGTCTATCAAACCCTAGAACCTTCCTCAGAAGAGGACCACCAAATACTTTCTGAAAGACTAGTTTATCTTCAGGAACAATCAGCTGCAGCAAATAGCAAAGGGAAAGGAAAACAGAGTGTGGAGAAAGAAGACACTAGCTCACAAAATTTAAGGAGGAGCTCCAAAGTTAAAGGTAAATTGAAGACAATACAACCTAAAGGGCCCCACTTCATTGATTTAGGAGGGGAAACACCGAAACAGCCTCCAGCAATCCCTCTTGGTCGTAGCCCACACCATACTCCTATTCCTCAACCAAATTTTGAGTTCAGTCCTTCTCAGCCAGATTTTGACATCAGTCATTCTCACCCAGATTTTGGGGATAGTCCAAGAAAGACTACACCTGAGACAGATCCAACCCAACAAGAAATGTATGACTATATTGAGTCATTGGAGAAAACTGCCACAGATCTAGGCACTTCATCTACCCAGCCTAATGCAACACAGGAAGCTCTAATCCAATCACTAAAACAGGAAGTTTTTGAACTCGAGGTCTTAAACAGACACATCAAAAGAGAAAATGAAACATTGAAGGAACAAAACAGGTTGGATAAAATTATTCACGACAACACCATGTTGCATCTTGGGCTGTGGCATAAGAAGAATATGAAATTGAAGAAAAAGAGCAAGAGGTTGAGCAAAGCTCTTATCAACCTCAAATTCAGGTGCCTAATGAGAAAGCATAGGATGAAAGTGGTACCCAGAAAGAAGAGAAGAAGGCTAGATGTGTTGGCAGAGGTCTCAGAACACATGAACTGAAGGGAGGATGGTCAAAGTTTTGGTTGTATGGGGACATGCAACACCTTCACAGTGGGGGTATGTTGAGCCCTAAAAGTACATCTCTCCTACACACTTTCCTAGACTTTTTCCCCTCACTAGTACCTCATAAGCTATCAAACATCATTACATACTAATTCCAAAAGAGAATTGAAGTGGTTTTCTAACTATGTTTTTGTGTTTTCTATTTGAATTAGATTTTGCTCATTAGCTACGGAATGCAACAACTTTCCGTAGTTGATTCAACTTTCCGCAGTTGTTTTTGTTAAACTCTAGGTTGCTGGTGTCATCAAGCAAAACAAGGCATGTGGGAAAGTTAGGTGGCCTGGACATGGATCAGGTCCTGTTGGTTCAGCCAAATTCGCAGAGGAAGCCCTTGGTCAAACGGTGGTAAATGAAAAATTCTATGGCAAGTAGGACTCTATTTTCAAAAGAGTGAAGGATCTGGAATCGTTCCTAGAGCCATGGGGTTCATCTTAACAGTTGTAGACTGCCCCACGATGTGAATCCAATAGCCACTTTTGATAGATTGAATAATCTTGGCAACCATTATGCTAAGCTTATAGATGTTTTCCTTTTACGTGTCCTCAGTCAAAGATGTTTCATAAGAAAACTGTTATGAAATTTCCCTTATAAATAATGCATTTGCATACACATAGAACTAGTTAGTTTTTGTTTTCGTTTTGATGTTAGTCTTTGTACTGTGCCATGAACTGGTCCTGCTGTTGTAACGAGAGGATTCTTCCTCTATTTTTCAATATAACAAGACTCTATTTTACATGACTGTGTGAACGTGATTCCATACTGATAGCGTGTTGATCAAGGCTATGCAGAGGGTCCCTGCACGTCGAGGTTTTGTTTTCCTTATTGCTGTAAAGTTTTTATGTATTGTTTCCTTATTTCCATTGCACATATTTCATAGTTATCCACCTGTGTATATTTCATTTGTTATGATATTAACATTTCATTCATGTACATGATTTTTCAAGCTTTTTATATTGTTGCTAACACTAATCAGTGTGTGTGTTTCAGGATAGAGTAGGCGCAGGCATTTTCATACAATTTTTACACTAACTAGTGACATGAGATTAGCCTCTCTGCTGACTTTGCTTTTCTTATCTTTTCAATTTTAGTTATGCTTTGGTTTTAGTTTTATTCATTTGCTTTGTCAGTTAGTTTAGATATCAAATCCCTCATAACATTGACGTTATCTCCAGAGCCATAGCTTAGACTACTTGGCGAGCTATCAGACTATGAATGATGTGATTTGATTTTACCCTTATTTTTCTGCAATTAGATATCAAATTCCTCATATCATTGACGTTATCTCCAAAGCCATAGCTTAGACTACTTGGCAAGCTATTAGACTATAAATGATGTGATTTGATTTAGTTTTATTTTTCTACAATTAGACATCAACTTCCTCATATCATTGACGTTATCTCCAGAGCCATAGCTTAGACTACTTGGTGAGCTATCGGACTATGAATGAAGTGAATTGATTTTACTTTTATTAGTTTGAAGTTTTTGATTTGTTGAGTGCAGTAGCTTAACTCATTTTTCTTTCTGTATTTAGATAAGTAGCAGAGATAATTATTTCATGATCAATAGTTCATTATTTGTTTGATTTGAATAGCAACACATTTTCATTCTTGTTCAAGTATTAATTTCATCACTAGTATGTTTTAAGACCTTCTGAAGTGTTAAGTTCTGGAAATCATTATAGAGGACATAATTGCCTTAAAATCTATACTCAAACTTGCCTTCTAAAGTATTCTTAAAACTTAGGAATAGGATTATCATTTGCATTAGAAGACAAACCAAGATAAAACCCCCAAAAACAAAATAAAATTGATAAAAAGTAAGAAAGATGTTGTCTTGCACATATAGTACGCCACACTTCATCAGTTTACGAATCCCGGATTGATAATTAATGTAGCAATTTAGGACACACTAAATTGACTAAACACACATCCTCAAGTGGTGGACATGTTCACAAGGGAAAACTAGATGAATTTCTTTGAGAAATTTAGAGGGTTAGATGATGAAATTGCCCAAGAATTTTCTCTCTCTCTAGTCCCTCACACAAGAACTCATGCTACTATAACCATTAGAGGCCTCTGCATTGAAATATCCCCTGAATTCATCAGTAGGGTCACTACCCTTCCTCTTGGGCTACCTTGGAGTAAAGATGAGAAACCAATTGGCTAGGCCACCAAGAAGAAATTTTTCCAAAATAATGAAACCCCTGTTGAGGATAAAAATGGAATCAGAAGAGCTAGTATACCATATCCTGGGATGTGGTTAGCTACCAAATAATCAAAATACATTTCTTGTGAGGGGAGGTACAACATTGTTTATGGATACCATTTCAGAGTCCTCCAAGACTTGAGATATGGCATGGATACCCCAGCGCCTCAGAAGCTCAGTATCCCTTACTTTCTCCTTCATTCCCTCATTGACTCCAGCACCAAGGTGCAAGAAGAAAATTAACAGCAACTAGCTCACATGGCTTAATCAAGATCATAGTAGAAGAGGCCCTCCATACCCTTACACTCCCTATAGCATGGGAAGTTTTCAGAAACATGACAGCTGAGGAAGACATCAAGGCATTAACCTATGATGTTAGTCCTGCTGTCAGTGAGGAGGAAGAACAACAAGGAAGAGAAGATGAAGCGAGTGGTGGCATAGCAGAAAAAGAGACAAAAGAGGTAGAAAATGAGCCAGAGCGAGTGGAGGAAAAAGAGACAGAAGAGGAAGAAAAGGAGGTAGAGAAGGCAGAGAAAGGAGAAGAGTCCCCTGAGACTTTTGGGAGAGAAGTAGCAGCTACCCTCATTGCCCTTAGCACACCAATCAAGCCAAAATAGAAGAGGAAAAGACAAAACTCCATGTATTTCAGGGCAAGGAAAAGCACAAGAATTAAAACAGGCAAACCTCAGCCCTCTTCAAAATTTCCCATTACCATTGAAGATTCACCATCTGCCAAGGTGGAAGAATCTCCTTCCAAGACACCCATAACTTATGAAAGGGGGACTTCAAGATATTCTACATGGAAGGGGAAGTCAATTCTATAGGACCAAAAACCAAACCTACAAGATGCTGAAATAGTCCTACAGGGGACTCTCTCCAAACTACAGGAGACTCTCTCCAAACTACAGGAGACCCAAAATCTTGAGAAAAAGATAGGGGAACAACCAGAGATGAAGGGGGAAGCACAAGAGCTACAAGAACCTGACCCCCAACCTAGTCTTGCCTCCTATTACGATATACTTGTGGGAGGCAGGATAATCCCACAGAAATTTGCAATTCCACTATTTTTCGAATTGGAGAAAGAAAGAGTGAGAACACATGGGTGGATGCAGATAGCCAAATCCAAAGGAGTTGAGGATGTTGGCCATATGGAAAACAAACTCAGGGAAATGGGCAGAGAATTGAGTGCTCTCAAAGATAGAGAAGCCATCACAAGAAGCCACCTTGAGAAGGAGAATGAAATATTAAGGAGGCAGCTGCAGGAGAAAGAGACCCATTTGGCATACATGGCTAGCTTATCCATGGAAGCTTACAATGTAAAACACCAACCAAATATTATGGCCTATATCTGAAGGACCAATGGCTTCAATTCCAAATAAAGACTTTGGCACAAAGAGGCACAATGCCTTTCTAGGACTATAGGAAGTTCATGGATTTTTGTGACCAAAGCACCTCAGAGGATAAAGTGAAGATGGCAGAGTTCTACCTACACAACATGGCCCTCACAGACATGAATGTGTGGGACCCAAATTCCAAGCTAGAGGACCTGCAATTAATGGCCATGGCCTCATGGATGAACCATGAAGAATTAACGACAGCAAAAATTAAGAGATTTATGATAAGAGAGCAGAATGAGCCATTAATGATAAGAGCTGAGCCATCACATCCTATGGCACTCATCAGCACACACAACCTGCTTGCCAAAGACCCTCAAATTACCCCTAGATATCTAGCCAATCAGGCACAAGACATTTTACACTTTGAAGATATGCAAAGGCTACTTGGGGATGTCCGTGTGCATTCCTGCATGAGAAGATGGAACACCCTACCCCATAGCTTGCAGATCAGAGAATACCATTCTCCCATGAGGCTAAGGGAGGCATTGAAAATAGTGCCAATGTACAAGTGCTCCATGAAAAGGCTTAAGGTCAACTGGATTGGCCTCAAACTAAGTCCACCACTTCTATTAGGCATAGAAGAAGAGGAGGAACAATGGAAGGACATAGAAAGAAAGGAAGGGGTTTACTACCAACATGAGTAGACCACATCAGAAGCCTGGGATGCTAGGGAGGCCTCCAGGGCCATCAAAGATGAGGATCTTGACTAAGTTGCTCAGAGTATGAGCAACACCTTCAGTAGGGGGTGATGATGAGCATCATAAATGGGTAATTATATGGGCTTATTTTACCTCCTAACCTAGTCAAATCAACCATTCTCTTAGTTTATTATATGATTTGCTGATTATATTTATGCTTATAGAGTGAGTTGAGCTAGTTATGATGCCATGTCACATCTAACATGTATTTAATGCAAATTATTGATGGATTTCGAGGTCAAAGTCAAGGATTCGTTGGTCAAATGGCAGCAATAACTCAAAGTAGATAGAGGAGAGGACTTATAGGAGATAATCCCTAATCCAGGTGGATGTTGGTGACCACCCATCTAGCCCATTTGGACCCCCACAATTATCGCTTTCAGCATTTTCAGTTTCCTTAACTATAACACAACTTACTATTTTTAGCAGTTTTTCGGGTCCTGAACTTCCGAAGCCGTTTTGAGGCCCTAAACGAAATTTTTTGGGAAATCTAGAGGCAACATGGGTCCATGGACCAATCTTGCCCTTCCCAAAGTGGTAGTGCTCAGATAGAGCTTTCTAACAAGCTATTGTATGCGTGAAACGAAGATCGTATGCCAAAGTTATGACCCCAGGAAGTTGATGTACCAATTTACCCAAACGGGGCCCACAGTTTGGCATTTCATCTTCTAGGGGTCGTAACTTTTGGCATACGATCTCCGTTTGACGCATGCAATAGCTCGTTAGAAAGATCTATCAGAGCACTACCACTTTGGGAAGGGAAACATCAGTCTATGGACTCATGTTGTCCCCAGATTTCCCAAAAGACATCGTTTAGGGCCTCAAAATGGCTTCAGAAGTTCAAGACCCGAAAAAATTGCTAAAAATAGTAAGTTGTGCTACAATTAAGGAAACTAAAAATTATGAAAGAGATAGTTGTGGGGATCCAAATGGGCTAGGTGGGTGGCCACCAACATCCACCTGGATCAATTCCCCTCATTTATTACTCCTCACTTCGAATTCCCCTTCATTCAGCTCGAAGTATAAGCAGCCAAATCATGCACTAGAAGGCAGTCGAGCAAGTGGAAGATGATTGAGAGTTATCTCGAGTTTTGGGAGCCAAGCCTCCCTAATTTTAAGGAAGTTTTTGGTAGCTTCAGATGTATAAGTAGAGATGCCTAGGGCCTCACTAGGGTCGGATTTATTTTGCTTATGTAAACTCTGCTCAAATTTCGAGCTTATTATTTTGTGACAGTTTCATGTAATCTTGCTATTGTTTTGATATTGAAGATGGAATCATTGTTGAGCTAGCACTGAGTTTCCACAGAGGGTTGAAGCTCTTGGGTAAGGGCCCAATCCAATTATCCAAGCTTCTCTTTACTTGTACTTGTATTCTTTACTTCAGTTTGTAGATTAATTTGTTGTTAGATGTATTTCTTTTATAGTTAAGAATAGGTTGCCTTTGATGATTTAGTAGTTTGCTTCCATTTGTGCTTTCTGTAGCAGGTTAAGCATCGATGAAAGAAGATTCAAAACGCTAGAAATAGTGCCTTGGCCTCTCTTCCTCCCTCTGGGACCATAATTTGAGGCAAAGACCCTCTTACTACCCCAAAAACACAGATTTTCCTCATTCATAGGACTTCTAGTGTTTGCAGCTCTTTAGTAGGTTAATAGTCCAGTTTTGCTTTACTTCAAATCTCCTTCATCATGTTAATTTCTTGATTTACAATATTCCTCTTTCATGCTTTCCTTTCCTACAAATTTTCTCAACATTTCCTTTCATAGACCATAGTTTAGACAATTTTAATGCAAAGCTTAGTTTTTCCTAAATGCACTCATTTCATTTGTTGCTTGATTTTCTTGGTTGACTATCAGTTCATTTGCAGCAAATATCTTCCAGTAGTAGGCTAGATTATCAAAAATCACATCCTCCATCTGATCCATTCCCTATAGGTCTCCCAAACCTCACCTCCATTCTACCTTATTTTAATTCATTTTTCATAGAACTTCTTCCTCTCTCCTTGAGCAAATCCAATCATCTTCCTCTCTCCCGGTGATTCATGGTAGACCTTAGGCACCCTAACACCTCATTCCAACCTTCATCCACATTTTCCGCCCACTCTCACACCCTTGAAAGAGCGGAAATTTCTCTCGGCCTCCTCCTGTAGGCCTCCTGTAGTTACCATGTTTTCCTCTTGTAGTTTTATTGTGTCCTCCTATAGTGTTTCTTGTAGGCTTTCTTTTGAAGGACGAGTGTGGGAAAAGCTTCCAGAAGGCCACCTAAGACCTCCTAGGACCCATCCACACCATCCTACACCATCCCAAGCTCCAAAACCACCATCTAATGCCACCTATTCGCCACACACAATAAATTAGATGCATGTTAAATTCACATAAAAACACATAAAAATCCAAAAATATGTTTTCTGCTTATTTACTTCTAGAAATAGCATGGTTAGATGTTGTTTACTTCCTTGAGTAGGTAATGGAATTTATTTCATGGTTTTCACAGTGCTTTTGGCAAAAGTAGAATTAGCTTGTTAATTAGGGTTTACTAGGTTTTGCTTTACATTCCAGCCTTTCTCATTTCTGTAATGATAATATCATCTGTAGAGTAATATTTCTTTTTTTCATCATAAATAGAGCTTCTTCTAAAATCTATAGAATTTGGCTTGAGCTCCTAGTGATATTGTGTTGGCTGACCAAGTGACAACTTGCAGTGAGAAGTAGTACTTGTGCATACAGCACTGACGCTTCCAAGTTTGTTACGAACTACTGGGTTGATAAAAGTAAAGTTGGCAGCCTAGGAGTTGCAGCATTCTTGCTGCAATATTGGCGCTCACCAACAGTCAGTTTTGGAATCAAGTTTGAAGAGGCTAAAATAATGTTTTTGCATGGTTTAAAGGCTCCAGGGTGTAGTGGACATATCCAAGTTTCTTCACAGGTCTTCAGCAACACTCAAAACCTCATTCAAGTCATAAAAATTTCAAGTCAACTATTTGTTGCGCTTCTACCAGGATTTGTTGTGTTTCTGTGTGACCAACTTAAAGCTTGGATTCTGAACAAATGGGAAAATAATTTTGAAAATGGGAGGAATTTTTTGTTGATAAAATACCCAAACAAAAGCCTCTCTCATTTTTTACACAGAATTTACTATCTTGGAGTTACAGGTGTCACTTTTAGACCCATTTTTCACAATTTTGCTAGACCATAATTGCTAACAGGGTTCTAGAACTTTTGAAATTCGACTTGTTGGACCTCCAAATTGGCATGGTTGACCTCAAATATATTTGTATAATGAATTTCAAGAATTTTTCTATCATATCCCATGATTATCTCTTCAGTTATCACATTTTTAGTTAGTCAAAAACCAAAACCTAAATAGTATGATATGGGCAAATTTTGTAAATATTTTATCCATGCATGCTTGGGACTGTGAGGGCCAAGTGCCTGGGAAACACATGGGATAAATCATTTCAAATGCATAGAAATGAATTTTCAGCAAGTTCCATGTGTTCTAAGGAGGGAGTAAAAAGGTATACTAGCCAATGCCAAGGCATCACAAGGGAGGACTAGGTCAAAATGCTTGGAAATGAACAAATAAGAGTGTAGTGTGCAAAAGAGTTTCATTGAATTCCAGGTGCCCCAAGGATGGAATGTATTACGATAATTTTAGAATAGGACTTTTAAGGGGCAAGCATATGTTTGTGATAAGGTGTGTACAAATTAGTTTCAAACAAAGAGAGAATTTGGGTTGGGCACAACATTGTTTTGTCAATGACTTGGTTGGGTTCCCAAGTCACAAAAAAAGTAAGGTTATCTCTGAGGGTGTTAGTGTCAGTCAGTTCAGTCCATCACCAGTGATCAAATATGCTCTTACAAGGTGTTGTTAGGGTGTCAAGTCAATCTTTTGTCATTTCAGAGAGTCTTTAAATAAAAATTTGGTCACTGGCTAATGTGTCTAGGGTTATTTCCACTCTCTCAAGAATTTCATATGCCAGTCACTTTCATCACTCAGTTAAGTCTACCTTCATGAAAGCATCATTAATATCACTTTAGTCACATCATCATGGCCTCCGTTCAGCTCAGTGTCACCATTAGTTCATTAGGGTTAAGGCCACAAAATAAGTCATTTCATGTATAAATCCAGCAAATGAGGAGTAGCAATAGGTAACTTTGTTCAATAACACTCGATTTCAAATGTAATTTATGTTTTTAAATTTAATAATGTTCCTAAGGTTCTAAAGTTACAAGAAGAGTTACTAAGGCTACAAAACTCAAAAAGAACATGAATTGGTGAGGTGGGCCATCCTACCTCATTAATCACTTAGACACCAAAAGAAAATTATAAAAGCACATGGAGGAGCTCATTCACAGTCATTTTCACTTGTCTACCATCCTAGCATTGAGCTTCTCCCTCTCCTTTGCAAAAAATTGTGATTCCATATCCATTAGTGGCAAAACTTGACTCTCGTTTTGCAAAGAGAGCCTTCGTTGCGCACCTGGATAGCACGCTGTGCACAGGAACCCTTCACTTTACACGGGGAAGAGTTGTCCAAAATTGCTATTTGACGACCAAAATTCATTTTTCAAAGATCCTATTTAGTCATTTCATCCTCCATGGTCTATAAAAAGTAATTTTAATCATTTTCATGCCCTCCTTTGCCTCATATGTCAAGAAAATGATCAAATACTTCTTCTTCTAGGGCTTACATGATTTTCATAGTTTTGATCCTCAAATTATGATTTGCTACCCTAAACCGTAGATTCCTTGTCCCTACACCTCTGTTTGCAGTTAATACACCATTCCCATCCATCACAAAGCCTTATCCCCTCATTTTCTATCATTTTCCTCTAAACCGGAATCTACCCTATCTCTTTCTAAGATAGGCCTGTGTTTTGGCCTATTCCACCCCCTCCCCTCACTCATTTCCCAAAATTCCTTTTTCCCCTAGTCACTTACATCATCCCCTACCCTCCTAAATTTCGTTACAAATTTAGGCAACTCCTAAGTCCATCATACAACTTCATTCCCTCACATCAACAAATTTCATTGTTTTTGTTTGCCTTTCACCTAGGGTTTGAAGTATGGAGCCTGACTCATCACCATCAGAGAAGAGGAAGTACAATAAGGGGGGAAAGATAATGAGGTTTGAGCCCTATAATTGCAATGAAATCACATCCTCCCCATTTTTCATGAAATGCTTTGAAGATGTCAATTTTTTAGGTTTTTTTCAAAGAGTGCACGAAGTAGGTTACCATCATGAACACCTCATAGGTATATTTTCCCTCACCTTGAAGGAAGACAATATCACCATTGCAGGGACCGATTTCATGTTTTCAGTGGATGCCATCTCTCAAGCTACGGGCATAGGAAACCATGGTGAAAAATGGTTCAAAGGCATGAACCTAGACCTAGAAGAGTACAAACCCTACTTGAAATTACAATACAAAGGAGCTCGCTCACATGTTTTCCCATTCAGATACTTGTTGGAGAGATATGCACCATTGATAAAGGCTATCATGAAGTTATTCACACGTGAAGGCAGATTTTCTAGGCTATGTCAATACCACATAAGACTGCTCATGCACTTTACAGCTGCCAAGTCTCTAAATTTGTCTAGCTACTTGTATAGGAGCTTAACCAAAATGTCTGAAAGGTGCAATTGAAAGGCAAAGTGAATTATCCCAACCTCTTTCACCATAGCCTAATAAAGGTTATAGTACTCCATCAGTTGAAAGAGAAGAACATCACATTGGACACCTTCATTGAGGCAGCCTTGAAAACACATATAACCACTTCACCAAGCCAACACCCAACAATGTCAGTACAACCCATGGAGGTGGGGTCATCAACCAAACATGATGAGGTTTCCAAGTCACCTAGGCCTAAGGCGACCATGACATATCAGAGAGGCAGAAGCCTTATGTTTTCTCCTTAAATTGAGGAAGGGGCCAAGCCTACTACGTCAGTAGAACAAGGATCACCATCACATATTGAGGCTTCTTTGCATGATGAGGAACCCATTGAGCATAACTTTGAACTAGTTCACTTGGAGGCACATGATTAGTATAAAACCTGCAACAAGTCATCAAAGAGAAGGATTCTCAAATCATGGAGGTCAAGGAAAATTTGGAAAGGGCCAAATTCATCATTTCATTCCTTGAGCAAGAAAACGGTCAACTTAAGGCAAAACAACTAGTCATGGAGAAAGAGCAATCCAAAGCCAAGAAACAAGAGATGAAAGGCAAGACAGTGGTGCACCATGAGGACATTGAGTAGCATGAAGGACATGTGGCAAGGAAGAGACCAAGGATAATGGGTCTTAGGAAGGAAATTCAGAGGGAAAGAGAACAAAAGCCACCAATGGAAGAATTGACCTTTGAAAAGAGGATTACCATGGAAATAAATGAGGACATGGAGTTTTGGCTTGAAAAATTCAATTTCCACCTTGAGAAGCTCGTTGAAAAGCCCAAAAAGGATAACAAGTTGCAAGATAAAATAGCCATCCATTATTACACAAGGAATTAGGTTGCCAAGGTCGAAATCAAATAGTTGAAGGAAAAACTCAAGGAAACCCTAATCAGCCGAGAGTAGAAGGGTAAGTTAGATTTTCTTGTTGATGCATCCATGATTTCATAACATACCTCATCAGGGATCTTTGGAAAAAATTTGGGAGGATTTGGAGAAAATTTTGTGTTTTGGTGCTCACTGGTGCAGACTCAATTTTTTTTTTATATTTTTCTATCTAGGAGCGCGGCGAGCTCACACTACGCTTCCTCCTCAGCGCACCAAATGATGGAAACTTAGAATTTGTGGAAATATTATGACCCCCTCCCAAAACAAATTTTCCCACTTTCCTGGTCTGGGGCTCAGTTTTTGAGAAATTTGCAAAAAAGAGGCCAAAAAACACCTTTCTACCCCTCTTTTTCCATTTCGATGTGCCCCTGGATACACCTTGGGATAATGGCCATATCTCAGCCAAAAATGGGTAATTTTGAGTGAACAAATACTCTAAAGACATATAAAATCTCCCAGATTTCCAGAAATGGCCTTATATATGGATTTGGACTTCAGAAAAGCACTCAAAAATAGCCTCCAATAGCTCGCTGCACACCTAATCATTTCTCAGATTTTTGTAAAATTTTCACTGTGTAATTTTTTCTAATGCCTAGTTTGACTTTGGTAAAAGTAAAAAGGGTGTAGTAGATCAATGTGAGAGGTAAAAGTAAATGTAAATAATGGTTGATTAGTCTTTGTAAGCTGTTTTGATGTAAATTTTACCTCATTTATGAGAGAGGTTGGAGTCAAAGTTAATTGTAGAAGTTGTTTTTAACTTCCCTAGCCATTAGGGTTTGGTTAGAACACCTCATGGAATAGTTCCTAGAGTCATGGATTTGACCCTTGAGGGTGGGGAGTTGTTGTTTTGGTATTTATGTATCAGTTTCTTAGTGATAGAATGGGTTGGATTTTAGAGGAGAGAACTATTGTAGCTTGTATTTAGACATTTTCTTGAAATCAAAGGACACGGTTTGCAACTATTATCTAGAAATTCATGTGCAGCAAGTTTGTGATGTTATTTTTTCTCTATTATGACTTTATATGAAATATATTCATCTTTTTTTCCATTCATAAATTCTTCAGTGGTTTTCCTTACAGTTTATAAATAAAATTCTTTACATAAAGCTCTATTTTGATGGAAAAATCATTATGTGTTACTTTCTTTCTTGCTTAATGAATTCATGTTTCATTCTCATTAAGACCTTTTTCTTCTTCTAAACACTACACTACACTAACAAACCCTAAGATGCATCACAAAAGTAATGCTACCTTTCTCCTTTATATCTTTGTTGCTGTAACCCTTTGATCCTCCGACCTAGCTACCTAGTTTTTCTCCCTTATCTAACAAAAAAACCCTAAATTTTCCAAAACCCACCTAAGCCTAGCTATCTAGCCTAAAATACTTTACATTCCAGTCATCTCTTGGTTGTGATTTCATAGAGAGATCCCTCTCTAGTTTGGTAGGGCTAGCTACCAACCTAAAAGCTTGGTCTGTGGTTACCTCTGTCGATCTCCTCATCAGCTTGGGACATTGAGGAGGATAAAAAAGGGCATGGAAACTAGGGAGTGCCAAGGTGTTCTAATGAATGTAAGGTTCCCATGTCATGGAAAAATGTAATGCTAGTTGTGATATCATGACTACCAAGGTGTGTTAGGGAATGCTAGGGCATGCTAACATGTGCCATATAGTACAAAGACATGTCAAACAATATAGGATGTGCCAAGTACTAAGGCATGCCAAGATGTACAAGGGTGTGACAATGCATGCCAGGGACCATCAAGGCAACAAAAGGGAGGAACAAGTTAAACTAGAAGGAAATGAGCACATAATAGGGTTAATAAGTCATCAATTTACCTTTTCCATGAGGGAAATTCTAGGCACACCACGACTAGGTGCCAATAGGTGCCAAGTGCCAAGTGTCAATGCATTCTAAGTGCCAATTCTTCCTTTGTTTATTCTAATCTAATTTCCAATTGATCTCAAATAACTTTAATATTAAACCATGCTAAAGCATACCGAGTCATCTCAACGCAAACCAAACATGCTAAGACTTGCCAAGTGCCAATGTGCATCAAGGAGTGTGATGCATGCTATGAAGTGGCAGAGCATATCGAAGAGTACTAAGGTGTGCTATAGATTTCCAATGCATTCTGAGGAGTGTTAGAGAGTACTAGGACAACACAAGGGAATACTAGGTCAAAATGCATGGAAGTGAATGAATATGAGGGTGTGTGAGGGAGTGTCAATGAGTGCTAGCTATCATGCCAAGGAGGGAGTGACAAGGTATGCTAATCACGAGTAAGGCATGCCAAGGAATATAAAGGAATGCCAAGAAGTGCTAGAGTGTGCTAGGTAGTTCCAGGGTGTGCTAACATGTTCCAAATAGTGCCAAGGCATGCAAAGTGCTAAGACATGCTACAATGTGCATGGGGCAGGAGTATGCCAATATGCGTCAAGGTGTTTCAAGGCAACAAAAGGAATAACCAAGCTAAAATGCAAGGAAATGAACACATAAGAGGGTTAATAAGTTGGGACTTTATCTTTTTCAAAAAGGGTATGCTAGGCACACTAATAATATGTTCCAATACATGCCAAGTGCCAATGTGTGCTAAATGATAATGTTTTTCACCGCAATATTATGCCAAGGTGTTCTAGGGCATGCTAGGGACTACAGGGCATGCCAACACATGACATGGGAGTGCTATGTTATGCTAGGGAATGCCAACATGTGCTTGGGCGTCCTACTCATTGCGAGATTATGTATTAACTAATATAATTCCTACACACACTAGTGGAACTTTATTTCAAGGAAATTTTCTAGATAATAAACCTAATAGAGATGAATCTTGTGTTAAATCATAGGAAAACTATATTCTTATGACTTGAGGGAAATGATACACACTAATTACTTCTTAGCAACTTGATTGACTATTATAACCACTATGACCTTGGATACATAATGAAAAATAATCCACAACAATGGTCTTAAATCATTATCTTTTGACAAAAAATATTGTAACAGGTACATAGTGTCATCAAAAAATCATTGGAATGACCAATGACGACGAACATTTTTTGACCGTCACCAAAAGTAACAAGAAAGAGAATTGGTGAGGGTCAATAAAAGATCGTCACTAGAAGTGTCACCAAAAAGAGAATTAGCAATGGAACTTTAACGAACCTCACCAAAAGTGTCACCAAAGAGAGAATTAGTGACAGGCCTTTAACGATCCTCACCAAAAGTTTCATTGAAAATAGCTTTGGTGACAAACCTTAGAGGACCATCACTATATACACTTACAACAATGATTTTTTAAAGACCGTCACCATATGCAACATTGATGACGGGCCTTTAAGGTCCGTCATAGACATGAAGCATCATAAAAAACTCATTGGAATGATCAATGATGATAAACATTTATTGATCATCACCAAAAGTAACCAAAAATATCATTGGTGACAGTCAATAAAATATCATCGCTAGAAGTGTCACCAAAGAGAAAATTAGTGATGGGCCTTTAATGACCCTCGCCAAAAGTGTCACCAAAGAGAGAATTAGTGATGGGCCTTTAACGACCCTCACTAAAAGTGTAATTTAAAATGGCTTTGGTGAAAAACCTTAAAGGACCATCATTATATACACTTACAACAATGCTTTTTTAAAGACTGTCACCATATGTGACATTGGTGACGGATGTTAAAGGTATGTCACAGGCACGAATCTCACCAATGACCCTTTTTCTTTTTGTGAAAGTCCCTATGAACACATCAATCCTATGCTCCTCTCGAATATATTTTACCCTTATATTCAATTTTTGGAAGTCCTCAATGTGCTCCATCATTGAACCCTTTTGTTTGAGATTTATCAATTGGCTAAAAAAGGTGTTGTTTTTTGGATCCTCATAATGTCCTGTCATTTCTTCCGTAAAAGTTTCTCAAGTGACAATTTGTTTACAAGAGCAAAGTCATAGATACCATACAAAGTAATTTGGTTCCAAATATAAAGTTGCAATGTGTACCTTTTGTTTATTTTTCACATTATGGAGATTGAAATATTTCTCCATCTGCAGTATCCATGTTACCGTATCCATGCCATCAAACTTCCTCATATCGATCTTTGGAACATGGTGGGCCTTCATTCCAA
Organism: Pinus taeda; assembly: GCA_000404065.3. Classification (NCBI taxonomy): domain Eukaryota; kingdom Viridiplantae; phylum Streptophyta; class Pinopsida; order Pinales; family Pinaceae; genus Pinus; species Pinus taeda. The sequence continues at coordinate 16,956 of APFE030604092.1, forward strand.
CATTAGAGCCTATGAAATCATGATTAACATTTCCTTTTTTCTCATCATGATTTTCCTTTACTACCATTTCGCCATTAGTAAGCATTTCTTGTAGCAACTTTGTCAAATCTATCTTCAAATCTTCTATGTTTCCTTTAAGATTTTCTTTTATACCATCCATCTTAGCTTCCACACCATCCATCTTAGCTTCCATGATATTTATCTTAGCTCCTATGTCATTCATCTTAGCTTCTATGCCATTCATCTTACCTTCCATGCCTTTATTTAATCCATCCATCTTAGCTTCTGTTACTTTTTGTGAGTGAAATTTGTTGCATTTGGTCTCGTAATTTTGATATATCGTGTAGCATTTCTTCATGAGTCATGGTAGAGATTTCAGGTTGCTTACTAGGCATTTCCATTTTCTTTCTTCTGGGCATCAACTAATGATAATTATGCCTCACTATAACCTTTGAATCACTTCAAACCAATTTTTCAAACCAAACTTATGCAAATTAAAAAAAAAAAAACTACACACTTTTTTTTCTTTGTAGGAGATTGATATTGAATCTATTGTATCTCTGAAATTTTCGATCTCCAAGGTTTAAAATGGCAACCTATGGTAGCCCTCTATGTCCTATTTCTAATGCCACCAGTCTGATCAAAATTGGATTCTCCAAGAAAGAGTTATGCCTAATATCCCAAGATGACCTGATTATATATTTTTCAATAGAGCGAACTTGTACGAAGTGCCCCATGTCACTGTTTCGACCTTTGGCCCTGAAACCGATACACAGAAAACTACAGTCTATCCTCTTTCTATAAACTCTTACAAATTTCAATCCAATGCTCAGAGATAAAGTTATGATGAGTTTCCCAACGTCACCTGTTTGGGATGTAATTTGGGAGTCTGCAAAAACCCTAACTTCATTGGATCATATCTATGAAAATATCGCGAGAAAATATCCAAAATCGGACGTGAGGTTCATAAATATTTTGGCTCAAATGGGTTTTAATTTTATCTTCTGAAACGTTGTAGAAACAAAGTTATAGTCAAAATTCCATGATGGCCTATTTGGAGCAGCGAAACACTAGAATCCAAAGCTCTCACCAAATGTTATGCAACTTTCTCAAAAAATAGAATAAAAGATAGATCAATGACTTCAAAATTAGTCTCCTCGTGGGGGCAGCCTCCTTTACATTACACAAATGAATAATTCTTCGATGATACAAATGAGAAAACCTCATTTCTATATATTTCTATATATAAGAGTCTAAGGGGTCAAAATGTAATCAAAGTTGACATAACAATAATACTATAAGGGCACAACAATAACAATTGTTGTCTTCTATGGGGCACACTAATAACAATATGGGGACAATAGGGGCACACAATAATAATAAGGGCTACAATGACAATAGTAATGGGGGAATCACTAGTATTAGAGGGACCTAACAAAAAATTTATTCACCTCATTCGATAAAATATTTTGGGGACCAAAATCCTCCCAAAATGGGAAGAATGATCCACATTGGACCATCATATTGTTTGTCAACCATCTTAATGCTTTTAGGGAGAGAGAAATCAATTTATAGGTGTAGTTTTAGTGAAATGACCCATATTAGAGAATTGGGACTAGAAACATTTCACTGTCATTTTTAGGCCTTAAACACTATTTTTTGGGAGTAAAAATTTGTTGCAAAAGTCTACCACCCTGTAGGGCTATTCTAGAGTTGAATACCTTTCCAAAAATGTAAGAATCACATCAATCAATGTTTAGATGCAAAAGTTATGCCCTCAGAAGTTGATATATATTGTTTGACCACCATAATTTGAGAGGATTCCATGTCAACCCTCATTACTCATGGAAAAAAGGGCTAGCCACATGGGAACTATGAATAAGACTCTATAACAGTTGAGTTGTAACTCATATTGAGGGTTGAATAAGTCAAAGCCAAACCCTAGTTGGAAATTAGGCTATGTTGTAATTAGGTCATTAGGAGGAAAAGGGTTTTGATTCTATACAAGTGGATTTTTTTTATAATAGAGCAAAGGAGTTAAGAATAGATAAAGAGAGGGAAAAAAAAAGAATGTTTGTATTCTATAGTAGACACGAGACACAAGTCTCACTCCTTTGTATTGTATCATTTCCATTCAGAGAAAGAGAGAGAAAAGCAATGTCTCCTTCCAAGTGGATTTTTTCTTGAAAGATTTTGTTAAGTCATATCTTGGTGTTATTGTGGTTTTGTAAGTGATTGTTTTATTTGTTTTATATATTATGCATTTTTCATATGGCACACATAAACACAAATCAATAGCTTAATAAGTCTAGAAATCTAAGGAAAATTTACCCATATAGTATAGATTTTAGATTCAGTTTATTTTTATGAGATTTGTTGTGATAAACTACAAAATGAAATTTCCACAATAATTTAAAGATCAATCTCTAAGCACCATATAGGTGATATGACCTTTTAGTATAAGAGATTCTATTTTATATAAAAAAAAATGAATACATGTTTATCTGATAAAAATTAGTATATTATGTTATGTTACTAATGATTTGTCATAGGAAAAACCATATTTGCATATGAACTCTGGATTGAACCAAAATATGTAGGCTTAAGATGTGGTCAAAATATTGATCATTATCATGTATATATTGCCACTTATTGCTTATAACTTAAGAAGACTATTTAATATGTTTGTCTCTCAATGTGGACACATAAAAATGATAAGTCTCAATTAAGCTCACACATGGGCAAAGTGTTGTATGAAAACATGTGACATGGATACCATAAGAGAGAAAGTGTAAGTTGTCTATTACTACCTACTAGCTCATGCAATAAGTTAGAAATATATATATACAATAAGTTATATATATATATATATTTGTATAATAATTACACTTTGCCCTCAGGGGTAATCCACTATTTAATATGTTTGTCTCTAAATGTAGACACATAAAAATGATAAATCTCAATTAAGCTCACACATGGGCAAAGTGTTGTATGAAAACATGTGACATGGATACCATAAGAGAGAAAGTGTAAGTTGTCTATTACTACCTACTAGCTCATGCAATAAGTTGAAATATATATATGCAATAAGTTAAAAATATATATTTATTTGTATAATAATTACACTTTGCCCTCAGGGGTAAGCCATAAATTCAATCTTTCAATAATGTTCTATTGATAAATGTGCAATAAGGTGACAAACCTTAATTTTCAATAACAATCAGTCTCTCTGTAGAAATAAATACAAAACAAGAGTTAAGTCCAAACCATAAAAAATGATACTTAAAAACATTGAATCAGGTCAATCTTACTCTTGGTTTCATGCACGTAAAAAGCTACAAGTATCATGTCTAAAACTTGATGTAAGGTAGTTGAAAAGTCGTAACATCATCTCTAACTCGTTGGGTTGATGCTCGAAAGCCGTAATTCAATCTCGCTCTCGATACCAGGTTTAGTTTGTCTTATGTATGGTTTGTCTCAGTTTACTTTGTTTTTGAGTTGGGTAATTATTTTGAACACAGTGACATATTTATTGATATCCAATACCTTTACAGTAAAGACAGACTACAAAAATATAAAAAATAATTGTGAAATTATATTCCCCTTGACATTGGGAAAAGTATTGATCTGAAATGTCGTGATATCTTTACAATAAAGACAAATTCTGAAGATAAAAAAATGATGTATTTATGATGTGGTGGTGTCTTTATCAATCAATTTTAACATAACCAGTGAGTTCATGAGCACCACACACAATTCAATCACCAACCCAAAAGAAAAAAAAAAGGAAAAAATCGAATGGAGAATTAAAAAAATCGAATGGAGAATAGTACGAAGACCAGGCCCCAAACGGATATATATATATATATATATATAAGAAAATAAAGAATTGCGATTTGGCGGAATCATCTGCAGTCAAACATTGAATGAAACAAACCATCTACAATGACACGCGTATGGCCTTGGGCGTTGTCTTTATTTTGTTTAATTTTTTTTTGGAATTTATCATTTTAATTTTGTTTTTGGAGTAGAAATAGATTTAGTACTATCAAGAAAAATTGCATCTAAAATTTTCAAATTTAACCAACTTAATCAAAATTTCTTAGAAATATGATAATATTATCAAAATAGTATCAAAATTTCTATTATTTTTTAATTCTCAGAATATGACTATTCACTTATGGATCTGCACTTAAGATTTTCTAGAAAGTGTACTACTCTTAGGTTCATCAAATTTCTTAATGTTTGTACAAATCTTAAGTTCATTCAAATTTATAAATCTATGTATTACTTTCAAATCTATGTTTAAGCTATGGCTTTTTTTGATATGCTCAGTGGTTCACATGTTTTGTAGCTAAAAGATTTAGACTTGTCATCATCATATAGATTTGATTTTAGGGTTTCAGTGAGTCAATGACCTCTCTCTTTATGGACCAAGCTTATGAGTACTATTTCTTCATTAATAACTTTTTTAAGTGACATGTTATTTTTCAACAATGTACTTTGATTATGTGTAATTTTTTAAAATGATTTTTTCTAAAATATATTTATCTGTTTTTTGTCTTTTTCTTTTCTCTTTTTTATATATAATGTAAAAGCTTATCATAATTCAATTGTCAAATTAATAGTGAGGACAATTATTATTGGCTCCTATCTTATATAAGTTTAATAGTGACATTTATTTGAGGAACACCACACTACCTAGAATTACCCTCACTGGGTAAGGGGTAGACTTTCACTGCAGCTAGATTGCCCTTTTTTTTGTTTGAAGTTAGACATTTTGCATTACATTAAAAGAAGATTGCATAGACCAATATTATTTGCTACTAGTATGCCATGAGAGAAACCAGATCAATAACATAAATTTAGACTTTTGAGGTTACTAAGAGCTCCCATAAGTAGAGCATATTGTAAACAAAAACTGATATAAACAAATTGGTTATGCCAAACCATATGTGCTCATCTTGTAAAGAAAGCTGATATAAACAAGTTGGTTGTGCCAAACTTTTACAAGCTGCAATATGGGAAAACAAAAATGTTTACTAGAGATGTAAACAAAAATCAGTAAATCTTAACGGCTAGTAGTCAAAACTTCCAATGATATATGAGGCTACTGGTCACCATCCTCATCAAAAGAAAAAAAAATGTTAGCTCATCTCCTCACCAAAATAGTCAATTTTTTGTCAATGTGATAGATTTTTTCCTCTAAATTTTCTAGTTTGAATGCATTCTCTTATTAAATATCTACACTATCAATAGGACTCATGGCATAAAAGTTTTGGTGTGCCAATAAACATTGACTATGTAGTATGAAAACCCAGACTCGGAAGAAGTCCCTGTATCAGGGATCTAATCACAAGTTGTAGCATCAACATGGGGTCTGGAATAAAGCATCTATCATGACATGATGCACTTAGACTTCCACTTATTCACTTTGGTGCTCGATGTTGGGTCCCTATAATACTAGTGGTTACCCCATTACTATTGTAGTTGTACCTCTTATTAATATTATTGTGCCCCTATTGTCCCCATATTGTTATTACTGTGCCCCATAGAATCCCTCTATTGTTATTTTTGTGGCTTTATATTATTATTGTTAGG
>APFE030604094.1:0-29089 GCA_000404065.3 Pinus taeda
AGATTAGTAGATATATTCACAATCTACTACTTTTTGTCATAGATTACTCATTAGACTTGTCGACTTGTGAATTTGAATTTTGAACCTTTTTGGCTTGGCGGTGACCAAGTGACATATTTTGTAAATATTATTATTTGAATTTTGGACATGACAAATGTTGACAGTTGCTCACTTGCTAGATAAATCATAATATGCTCTATGTTTTATGTTTTATAATATGCTTAAATGTTTTATGTTTTATAATATGCTTAAAAATTTGATGTATGTTTGTAATAGCTAGAAATTAGAATATAGATGATTGTTGTACTTGTACATACTAGTAACTACAATGGAATCATGGATGCCATATCTATCTTGATTTATGCAAAAATATGCATGTTTTCATGTCTTCTACAATTAATTTGGTATTTGGGATGTTTGTTTTGAGTATAAATGCAAAAAAATAAAAATAAAAAATATATATATATATAGCAGACGCTTCGCTTCCTAGATTTTTGGAAAATGACGCTTAGGCGTCCCTGCTTCCAAAAAACGCTTCCGCTTCGCTCCCGCTTCGTGCAACATTGGTTTGTGGTCATTACCATTGCCTTTATTGGGAATCAAGAGGCTCCCCTTCACTTTCTTTAGATGCCCCAACAGAAGTTTGGAAGTGTCTTGATCTCTTCATGAGAGAAGTTCCCGTATACAAATCTCAATCTTTGCAAACCTCACCTCAACCTAAGTCTTCTAGAAGGATCATTTCTTACTTCTAGGTTACTCCACCTAATTGACACAACAAGCAACAGGGAAAAGTCCAGGATATTTCAGATCCTAAAGTAATGAGGCCTTAGGTCCTTTTAAGTTTCTTCATAACTACCCCCTCCAAGTGACCAGCCTACATCTTCAAGGCGTGTCAAGAACTGATGTTGTAAATCACACATCAGGAAACCCAAAAACGGACTTAGAGTTGAAGTATACCTAATCACCAGACTACCCCCTAGCTTCAATCATGTGCCCAAGCCTCTATCAAGAATTTCTTTCCCTTGACCTTGGATGGTAGAAGAGTGGGGATTCCTCATTTGATCACCCCACCAAGGAGCATACTACAATTAAGTCCCCTTAGCCTTGGTCTGTCCCCTCATTATATCATCCATCGCAACATCAGCTCTTTCACGATGAGTGATGACTATAACAACAAGCCCAGAGGCCCAAGCCTTTGAGGCCCTTGTTCATCCAAACTTGCAGGATCTAACATTTTCTTTAGCCCTCTTACCAGCCTTGAGATCACCAATCTCAGTTCTTCTTACTGTATCATGGTATCCATACTCTATACTCTATTGTTTTTGGTTGAATAGCTAGTTCCTCACTAGATACTCAGCTTTGTTTTTACTCTCAGTACTGATCTAGGAGTCACTCTTGGACTCCCACATGGTATTCGCACTAGATTGTACCTATTAGTACCTTTACAACTTTGTGGCCATTCAATGGACATTAATAAAATTATCTTATCTTGACTTTAAATTATAAAGATTGACTGAAGAATCAGTTCTCATGATTAACATACCCTGCTGAAATTTGTGATCATAAACTCTTTTTTCAAAATGAAAGACCAAAACAAAGAATTTCCTAGTGAATTCAAAGCACTTAAACTGCTTCAAAGACGGCATTTATCAGAACAAAGCCATGTTGCACTCATTAAAACACAAAGGCATAAATGTACATTCTAAAGAACTCTAGTTAGATTTTGTATTACATATATTGTTCAATCTCATTAAAATTCTATCATTCTAATCAATCATTATCTAGGGTAACACAACAAGAAATCAAGATGGGATAACCCCAACCATAAATATGCAAGGAGATTACAAAGTTCAAACTACCTTTTGTTACTAAAAACAGAAAAGTTGAAGACAAAGTTCACAGAAACAGTAAGCAGCAACAGAAATGGCTGAACCCAGAGGAAAAAGACAGTAAGTTTACTGTTGACCCACAGAAGATTCTGCAAATTAATGACAAGACTTACAATTTTACACAATCTATGCATCACATAGATCTGTTGAATCCAACTTACAAAAACTAAATATCAACTTAATGCTCAAAAAAATTTACACATGGCTATTGTTTACTGGATTTTGATAACAAGACAATTCTGACTAAGGAATCATCTTAATCAAGGAATGCAGTATAGGGAATACAATACCTTTGTATCAACCCAATGCATGCGTGGGACAAACCCAACCATGCTATCTGGAGCGCTTTGCCACACACTAAATGCAAACTCCAGGGTGGAACATGGAACTACAACTTCATCATCAATAGAAAAAATTGCATCTGTTCTCAAGCCCTCGATTGGTTTAAATCTGTTGTTGAGATTGTCCTCCTCATTCAGGTCAAACCTAAAGTCAGGTTTGTGATTATTTTTTGCTTTCGAGTGCACAGTCTTCCTGAGATATGCCTTGAGAGATTCTGATGGTAGATCGTTATCACTCCACACAACACGTACTGCATCAACACTGCTACAAGATGCATAATGTGCCACCGATTGCTTGAGAACTGAATTTCGCCTCCATGTATTAATGAGTACTGTATACCCCCCCCTGTATGGAGGCCAAGAATGACAGATGTCACAAGTGACTATTTCCTTTTGAATGATCTAATCAAAAACCCATATATAGATTTACTATCTGCAGCTAGAACCCAACACCGAGAACTCTAGTATTGAAAACATACATATTAACCTTGTGATATTAACCTGGATATTGTAATATGTGGCAGGATTACTGAAAATATAAAATTAAGGATACATGATGAAGGCATTGATATTAACCTAAAATGCTTTCCCCTGGCCTTCCAGATATTAGCATCCAAGCAAATTTATAATGCTTATATAATACAGTGGACACATACTTCGAATGCAGATGGAATATAAAGAAATATTAAAGTGCCACAAGACAAAACTCATTGAATTAAGTAACTTAAAAATCTATGATGATAGTTCACAACAACTGGCAAAAAAGTTATGAAAATTGTCCACCCACTACTTTGAAAATCATTTTCTTTAAGAGTCAGCAACAAAATATAGTATGTAGGACTTGCAGGCCCCTCCATTGTATGCTATCTACAGTGAAAAAGAAACAACATCCCACCTGTTGTCCACGTGCCTCTTTTCAACCCAGCTTGGGCTCTTATTCTTGAACAACTTTGGCATAGTGACCTACACCACCTCTACCTTCAAGTAGCATTTTCCAACAAAAGCCCACTAACCAGTGATCTTCCACATCATCAGCCTCAAATCCTCTAGCTTTGAGCAGCTCTAACAAAACCTCACTAACCAATGATCTCCCACACCATCCACCTCATAAGGAGAACAGGGTGGGGATTTATCTACTGGAAGATCTGGCTGGAGAGAAATAACCAAATTTTCGGGGGAACGGCACAAGAAGCAAATACTATGTGGAAAAAACCTAAGGTGAAGCAACCAAAGACACAGCAAAAATCCATGGCCCAGATATAGTTCCTGTTGAAGAATCTAGGGCAATTAGAGTTAATGAGATTCTTCTAGTCATGATAACTATTTGTGTTTTTAACTTTTTCATCTTAGCACAATCTTCACTTGTTATTATTAGAGTCTGTCTTCTTAGTTTATCAAATAGCTACCAAATCAAAAGAGACAAGAACACAAGATATTGGCTTTGTGCCAAGGCCAAAACCTCTCACTCTTTGAGAGGAAAACCCACACAAAATTCTTCTTATAGAGATTCCAATTGACGAATACCAAGACCATGACCCTTGACCTATTTAGCCACTCCAAGACCAAGACAACAATCCTCTTCTTTGTCACTGCTGAGATCATCATCATTGCTGCACCATTGAGGCCATCACTACTGCACCACTGAAATCTTCATTACTGCTGCAACACCATTGCTGCACCTTCACCGAGGTCTTCATCATAACAACTAAATCATTGTTGCTGCACCATTGCTGCTCCTTCACTGAGATCTTCATCATGACATCGAGATCTATATACTGAAATATTTAGAGAGCGAGATCATGACTGCTTCCAGAATACATGTCGAGACAGAGAGTGTCACTTCAGAATCCTTCTCTTCACAAGTATGCCGAGACCATAAGGCTGCTTCAGAGGTCACTGCATTGGTAGACCGAGACTGTGATCATTACTGAGATCTTCATCATTACAGCTGCACTGAGACAGTGACTGTTTTCCTTGCACCGAAATCATTATCATAGATATGCTGAGATTGTCACCACCGAGAAGGATGAGTCTGTAATTTTTCTCACTGTAATTATCCACGAAATTGCAGAGGCATCTGAAATTGTATCTTGTTAAACCCATCCGAAAGTTACAGTGATGTCCGAGGTCTGTACTTATCCGAAGTTTCGAATATGTCCGACTTCTGTTCCTCTCCTTTTGCGCAGGCCCTAGCTGGGTATATATAGTGGTTTGCCCTCCATATTTAGCTGACCTGACAGAGTGAACTGATGTGTCTCTTTTTGCAAGCCAACACGACTTCTTTAGCTATTTAATTCATTTTTGCAGGCTGACATTAAGAGGGTTGTGCTTGTCTTTTAGGAGGGCTTTTCTAGACACTAGGTTGACTCATATATATTTTACAAATGCTCAAGAAGAGCTCTCCATACATGGCATTGACTCTTTGACTCAATAATAAATCCTAAGGCTCTCAATGGAAGCCACTAACAAATAAACTTCTTGCTCATGAAACCCATGTAGCAAGGCATACAAAAATAATTTTATTTCTTTCATTTCATTGTTTACAAAGATCATGTCATTATGAATACTGAACCTAGTTACACTCCCTCTTAACTAGGGAGGTATTCATAATGGTACTCGATCATTCTCAATCTGAAGAATTTCTCATAAGAAAAATTGGATTGGTAATACCATCTGTATAGCATCACATCAACCAACATTGTCACAGTGCAAGGCCTTGACTAACAGCTCCATCTCTCCACGAGACCATGAGCTACAATGTTGGCAAGACCAATGATTATAGACACCTTCGTCATTGTCTCTCAAGGTACATACCCACCCGGGTGTTCACTAAGTGTGACCTTCTAGGACTATTATTATCTTGGGTTCCTAGCCCTCAAAGAATATAGGTCCTCTTGCCTACTCTTATCTTGGATGCCCTACACATCCTCAAATAGCATAGGATGCCATATGATTACCCAATCCTCCATTCTTTCTTCCCAAATGAAGACAAGAATGTTGTGTCTATCTTTCCCTCTCAACTAGGGAAGATACATTCATCATGTGTCTCCATTTCTCTTCATGGCCTTCACTAAGACTTACGGTTGTTAGTCCTGGTCTAGTGCATGACACATGAAATAGAAAAACACAATTGTCACTCCTTTTTAATCAAGAGTGACCCAATCCAAGCTCCCCCTTGATCAGGGACCTATCAAAGCTCCCTCTTAACAAGAGACTCTCCTTTTTCATCAACAGCTTCTTCTTCGTGGGTCCTTCAATTGCTTGATCAACTTCTTTCCTTGATGTCATGAAATTCGGTTGAGCTTCTTCCTTGTAGGGCATCGGCCATCAATCACTTTCCTTCTTAGTTCGTCATGTCGTTCCTTTCCTCATGGAAAGTGACTTTCTTGGTACATATTTGGAACCTTCTTCATATGACTACTTCTTTCTCATCATGCTTCTTCCATCCATCACATGAATGCTAGTTGTACTTGTACTTACAACTCTTGTTCGAGTAGCCCTGCATGAACTCATCCAGATATTATTCAAGAACTCAAAACATAATATTAAATCAAATCATACCTTCCGATACGGCTTTTCATCATGACATCTTCCTGTAGGTATCAGCATCCTACATACATGTTGACACATCTCCCAAAGATATTCATTGTCAAGGGTCATCATCTTTTCCATCAGAGTCTTCATATATTTCCGAGAGATTTCCTAGTCAAGTCTTCTTGGTCTTTGGGATGTTGATCGTCTTCATCAGGGTTGCATATCTCACGATCTCTTCCTTCCTCACACAGTCCATTCCGAGGAGCTTTCCATCAGAATTTCTTAATTGTAGTCAACCACCTCATACTTCATATGAGGACATATTATATTGATTCCATCTTAGTGTGACTTTATGCCTTCCTGCATCCTTTTAGAGGAGGAGAACATTTTTCCCTTGATCATGCTTCTCAAGATAGAGGTAATGATCCATGTTACCTACAACCATACGACATGACATTACAATATTAAATACAAATATACATACTTCATTTACCTTTAGGTCATCTAGGCTTCTTCCAACAGCTTCCTTGATTGAAAAGATCTTCAATCCCTTGATATGCTTCATTTCTCATGTCATCACACCATCATCCCATGAATTCCATAAGTTGGAGTTCTTGATGAAACACATGCTTCTTCTCTAGATTAGCGAACCCTCCGATGAGGATTCCATTAGAGAATCTTGAGGATCTTTCATATCCCCATCTGGCAGATGTTCTCCCTTTTGTATGATGAGCCCTGTCCTGGATGACTTCTTCCCTTCCCGTAATATCCAATGAGGTTCCCAAGAGCTATATCCTTCATGTTTGACTGCCATGGATTTTGTCCTTCATGATTCCGATGGTGATGCTTCGAGCTCTTGTTTCTAATGTTTCCATGATGCCACGATGCATCTAATTATCATGATCATATCTATAACAAAAGCTTATGGTAAGACCCTTTTGTAAGGGATACCATTTCAATCATAGTAGAGATATGTTACTCCGCCTTTTCTTCAGCTTCCTCCATCTATCCAGTGATATGAGCTTCCATAATCTTAGCTATATTATTCTATCTTGTTTGAGGACCAAACTTTTCTTTCCTTTCTGCACATGTTTGAGTCCTTTATCCTTCAATACTTTTGTCATCAACTTGTCTTTCTCTATCTAGCATAGAGACCACAAATTGTTGAATGAGGTAACCTTCTTGTTCATGGACATTTGTTACCTTGCCTATCAGTTAGAACAACAATGATTATCTTCATCTCCCAATTGAGATCTTATGAAGATATTCCTTCTTTCTTTCATACCTTCAATCAGGTCTAAGTGATATGACCTTCTTCACTGTATTTCAAAGAGTATATCTTCTAGCATTTCATATCTCTCTTTTATGTCACCTTTCCTGCTACATAGGAATGAGAGGACCTAGGACTAATTTCATATCACTTCTCTTTCGGGGACTATATCCATCCTCCTTTCTTATGCATGGAACCTTGATGACCCAACCGATTTATAGATCTCCTTGCAAACACAAAGTCATTTAACCAAACTTGATTATAAAATGAAAGATACTTACTTGAAATGTAAAGATAAAATCTTCACCTTGATCGTGTTGGAAGTGGTTGAAGCAGATGCATTAGAGCTTCCTCCTGAATGATCTTCTTTCAAATGAGAAAGCCTTTCCTCAATAGAAAAGGTTGCTCCTTCTGATGAGGATGATTTGTTGCTTCCCCGAATGATCTGCTTCTAGAGCAAGGAGATTATCCTTGCTTATGTTTAGAACCTTGAAGATGACAATGCCTTCTTGCCTTCAATATGCTTTGCCTTCTTTTGTAGTGTAGATCAAGACTATTTCTAGGGTTTCAACCTATTCCAAGATGATATGATCTTCGTTTTTGAGGTCCTTTGAGCTACCTTGATTTGTAGACAACTTGATGAGGGTCTTAATGGCCTTTTGATGATCACTATGGAGACAAAATCCCTTGCTATTGTAGACTGCTATTATGGACTGATTTTTGTAGATCTTGATCACTTTCTTCAATATCCTTCTTGAAGCTTGATCCTTGAATGTCTCTTTGCTGCCCTTCCTTTGACTTCAACACCTTAGCTCTGATACCATGTTGAAGAATCTAGGGCAATTAGAGTTAATGAGATTCTTCTAGTCATGATAACTATTTGTGAGGTGTTTTTTACTTTTTCATCTTAGCACAATCTTCACTTGTTATTATTAGAGTGTGTCTTCTTAGTTCATCAAATAGCTACCAAATCAAAAGAGACAAAAGACCACAAGATATTGGCTTTCTGCCAGGGCCAAAACCTCTCACTCTTTCAAAGGAAAACCCACACAAAATTCTTCGTATAGAAATTCCAATTGACGAATACCAAGACCATGACCCTTGACCTATTTAGCCACTCCGAGACCAAGACACCAATCCTCTTCTTTGTCACTGCTGAGATCATCGTCATTGCTGCACCATTGAGGCCATCACTACTGCACCACCAAAATCCTCATTACTATTGCAACACCATTGTTGCACCTTCACCAAGGTCTTCATCATAACAACTAAATCATTGTTGTTGCACCATTGTTGCTCCTTCACTGAGATCTTCATCATGACATCGAGATCTATACACTGAAATATTTAGAGAGAGAGATCATGACTACTTCCAGAATACATGTCGAGACAGAGAGTGTCACTTCAGAATCCTTCTCTTCATAAGTATGCTGAGACTATAAGGCTGCTTCAAAGGTCACTGTATTGGTAGACCGAGACTGTGATCATTCCTGAGATCTTCATCATTATAGTTACACCGAGACAGTGATTGTTTTCCTTGCACCGAAATCATTATCATAGATATGTTGAGGTTGTCACCACCGAGAAGGATGAGTTTGTAATTTTTCTCACTGTAAATACAGTGATGTTCGAGGTCTGTACTTATCCAAAGTTTTAGATATGTCCAAGTTCTATTCCTCTCCTTTTGCATAGACCCTAGCTGGGTATATATAGTGGTTTTCCCTCCATATTTAGCTAACCTGATAGAGTGAACCGATGTGTCTCTTTTTGCAAGCCGACATGACTTCTTTAGCTATTTAATTTATTTTTGCAGGCCGACATTAAGAGGATTGTGCTTGTCTTTTAGGAGGGCTTTTCTAGACACTAGGTTGACTCATATATATTTTACAAATGCTCAAGAAGAGCTCTCCATACATGACATTGACTATTTGACTCAATAATAAATCCTAAGGCTCTCAATGGGAGCCACTAACAAATAAACTTCTTGCTCATGAAACCCATGTAGCAAGGCATACAAAAATAATTTTATTTCTTTCATTTCATTGTTTACAAAGATCATGTCATTATGAAGACCAAACCTAGTTACACATTCTTCAATAGTTCCCAGGTATGAAACTTCAGCTTAGCAAAATGGTACCTCCTTCAAATGCAAGCAACAGTCATCACTGCTAACGGCGGATGTAACAGGCAATCTACACAAGTTCCTGAGATATGAATCTATTCCAAGCCACGGTGTTTCGAACTCAACTTTGATAACATTGCCAAGCACAAGCCAGGAGTTGCAGGTTGTGGTGCACTATCAAAAATGAAGACAGAGAGATGATCATTGCTTTCTCACACTATATGGAAGAGCAGTGAATAATAATGCCCAAGCAGTAGGACTCCTCCAGGACCTAAATCAGCAACAACATGAGACATAAGAAGTTTGGAGGTAGAAGGTGACTCGCTCCATTTGATAGAAGCACCTAGTGCTAACCAGGGAAGTTGGAACTTGGAACCAATGGCCTCAACGAGACCATCAAAGCTTCCCTCAATCTCATTTGCATGCAATCCCAATACTTTTCTTCTCTCTTCTTTACAAATGTGTGATGTAAGGTCAATAAGGTGGCAAAGCAACTGGCCAATATGGCAATTATCATGCACTTGACACACTTTCTCTACCTAATCCTCGTGTCCCCCAACAATCCCTCCCTAGACAAAAAGCTCAACTTGAAACTAGTAAAGCTCATCAACAGTAACAACCTACCTCACCTTTCGTCCTTATCTGGTAATAATTGTGCCCCCTTGCCTTAGTCATTGTCTAGTAATAATTGCACATCCTCACCCCCATCTGTATTTAATGCCAAACCTACCAAAGCCTTTTGTAACTCAATCCAAGTAAATTCGATCAATTCATAGTCTTAAAACCTCATACATGTTTGCTTATGAGAATAGACCTCACTTGCCTCTGCAATCTTCTCACAAGACATGCATCCTGATTCTACCTAACTCTCAATCCCTACCACCATGCTTTATAATACCCAACCCTTGCCATCATTTTTTCCACCAAGGCTCCTACCTCTACAATTGCATTCAACTATTCTTTTTTACTTGTGTATGTTATTGATTTGAGTGCTTCTCTTCCCTTCCCACGTTATTTATCTATGCCCCATGGATTCAAGGCTTGCCAATCCCCTCAAAACACCCACAACTAACATCCTATCCAGGAAAAGAAGATGCTTACTCCCTATGGTGTCAAGACCAGTGTAGATCTTTATGATTTTAAAGAGTAATGAGATTCTCCATGGACACCAAAGGGACCTCGAGCATTGGCTACAAGTGGATGTTTAAGGCCATGAAATGCAATCTGGTAGTTGAGGGCCCTTGCCAGGCCAGGAGGTACCTCCTCAAAGCAAATTGTATTTTTGCATTCATACTGATCATAGATATATACATGGAGGGAGAGACTCTTGGGCTTCATCTCCCAGTGTCTCTTCAGATTCCAATTCTCCTTATTTTCTATTTACAATATTTTACAAGGATTTACCTAATCCTAAAGATTAGGTGCCCACATTCCCTCCCCCCTTAATTTGGAGGGATGTTGGTGAATCCAAGCATCGTTCTGAATCTTTGGAACTTTTCTCTTCCAAGCGCTTTGGTGAAGATGTCTACAATATGCTCATTTGTGGAACAATGGCGTAGATGAATTGTCTTGGCCTCAACATGACGTCGAATCAGATGATATTTTGTATTGATATGCTTTGTTCGATCATGGAAATTTGGGTTCTTGGCTAATTTTAATGCAGAAGTGTTGTCAATAATGAGAAGAGTTGAATGCACTTGTTTCTCCTACAAATCTTCTAAAATTTTCCTGTGCCACACAATTTCCTTTGTTGCTTCAGCAGTTGCCACATATTTTGTCTCAATTGTGGAATCTGCTAGAACTGATTGTTTGCATGACCTCCAAGAGATAGCTCCTAATCCAAAACTCATGGCATAACCTGAAGTAGATGCCCCAGTTTCTTTATCTCCATCGAAGTCTAAATCAAAGTATCCAATTAAGCTAAAGTCGCCCACCTGTGTATACTTAAGTCCAAAGTCTTGAGTTCTCTTCAAATACTTTAGAACTCTTTTCGCAATGGACCAATGTCCCTCACAAGGATTTTGCATAAACCTAGAGAGGATTCCAACAGCAAATGAAATGTCTGGTCTGGTAGTAGTAAGGTAGTTGAGACTTCATACAAGCCATCTATACTTTGTTGCATCCTCAAATTCTTTTCCTTCAATGGATGTGAGCTTTAAGTTCTGTTCCATTGGAGTAGTCGAAGGATTACACTCAACCATGCCAAACATGTTCAACAAATCCCCAATGTACTTCTTCTGAGAGCGGAATACAAACTTCGGATGTTGAGTTACTTCAATGCCAAGATAGTAGTGAACATAGCCCAAGTCAATCATTTCAAAAACTTTCCTCAATTCCTTCTTTATGGATGCAATGCAACTCTCATTGTTCCCTGTCATCAAAAGATCATCTACATACACCATAAGATATACAACTTTTTTGACAAACAAAGTTGCATCATCAAGATCATAATGTTTGAAGTTGAGTTTCAGGAGATACTCAATTAACTTCTCATACCAGGTTCACAGTGCTTGTTTGAGGCCATCCAATGATTTTACAAGGATGCATACTATGTTCTTGACCCTTCACAACAAATCCTTCTGGGTGGAACATAAAACATTATCTTTCAGAGCTCCATTCAAGAAAGCAGTTTTTACATCCATTTGATGGACTTTCCAACAATTCTGAGCTGCCAAGGCAAAGAGTGTCTGGATGGTAGCCCATTTTGCTGTGGGGGCAAAAGTCTCCTCATTGTCGACCCCTTCCTTCTGTGCAAAACCTTTTGCCACAAGCCTGGCTTTGTGCTTGTCAAAAGAACCATCAGCTTTACACTTGTTCTTGTAGACCCACTTGCATCCTATTGGTTTGGTTCCCAATGGAGGATCAACCAGCTTCCAAGTGCCATTCTTTATCAAGGCATCATACTCTTTTTGCATCTCTTCTTTCCATTCATCATGAGAAGTGGCTTCTTTGAATGAAGCTGGCTCAAAATCTGAAGACAAATTCAGTTCACAATCATAAGAAACATCCATATCAACAAGTGAATTAGAATCAACTACATCACCTCCATTTTGCCTAGTAGAGCTCCTTGTTCCTGTCTTTCCAATCTCATCAGGATGAACACTTTCAAGTGTCTTTGTCAACCATTTTGGAGGACCTTTTTGAGATGGCCCAGGCTGTTTAGTTGACTGAGTTGGAGCTTAATCAAGATTTATTCTCCCAATTTTGTCAATCACATCACTCAAAGTGTCATCTGGATCAGTGGTTGGAGCTTCATGCGGGGGAGAAAGTGCTTCAGAAAAAGATTCCACAGATTGATCCAGTATAGGAATCCCCCCTTCAGGATGTGGAATCCCCCCTAGAAAAGACTTTGCATGTCTGAATCTATCCAAGCAATCAAGTTGTCGCTCAACAACAATATCATCCTTGGAAGATTCAAGAAAGATCACATATCTAGATACTACAAACTTCTTATTAACTTCATCATAGATATGGTATGCTTTGGAGGCATTTGAATACCTCCAGAAGATACAGTTACGGCTACTTACACCAAGTTTGTTTCTTTGTTCCTTAGGTATCAAGGCATAACAGGTGGAACCAAAAACCTTGAGATGCTTTACTGAAGGAATGTGGTCATACCACATTTCATAAGGAGTCTTGTTTCTAATAGCATTAGATGGACACTTATTCTTTACATACACAGCAGATAGAACTGCATCGGTCCAAAACATCAATTTAACATTCTTGAAAAACATCACGGAACGTACCATATTTAAGATTGTCATGTTCATTCTTTCAGCTACTCTGTTCTCTTTGGGATTACAAGGCGCAGTTGTTTGATGTTTGATCCCATGCTGGCGAAGATAGTTTTCAAATTCATTTGAAGAGTATTCTTTTCCATTATCAATGTGAATATAGCCAAATATGAGATTGTGCATCATTTTCAATCCATGCATGAAAGTTCTTGAATGTTTGAAAAGCATCAAATTTGTTCTTCAATAAATAAACCCAACACATTTTGGTGTAGTCATCAATAAATGTCATCATATATTTATTTCCATTTGCAGAAGTAACAAGCATTGGGCCACATAAGTCTAAATGAATAAGTTCTAGTTTTCTATGTGCTTTGGAATGTGAATCATGAAAAGACTGTTTGTTGTGCTTTCCTAAGATACAAGCATCACATTACTTAAGTTTCCTAGTAATTGTAGGCAAACCAATAACACCACTTTTCTTCAACATACGAAAGTTGTCATAATTCAAGTGTCCAAATCTAGCATGCCATAAAAGACTTGATTGAAATGTACCTTCGTCATATTGAGAACTGTTAAAATTGGAAACTAGGGCCAAACTCCATGTGGGTCATCTTATTTATGGCAGCTGATATTTTTCTTGGATTCCTCTCATCAAGAGGTGTAGGATTGATCTAAAGATCATCCGATTCCAATAAGTATTCATGGAGATATGAATTTATTTGTGTTATAGGACAATTCGTCAAAGCTGACCAACAACCAAACTACCCCCACATGTGCTCCACGTTTTAGTATAAATACAAGTGACTTGCAAAGACACAACTCACTTGAGATCTCTTCTTCTCCACTCGTTTTCGGTTTTAGTGGAGAGAAGAATCCCTAAGTAGAAACACAATCCTAGAAGATGATGCCCTAGCTCGTGATAGCCCTACGCATGACCTAGATCTAGGATGCAATCATGTTGTGAAGAAGATATATCCTAATCCTCTACGTTGTCAAGGAAGACGACGCTTGTCTAATACGATGTCCCAAGGGTGACCCCAACCGCAGTTATGGAGATGCCCTAAATACGCAACCATGGAAAGGAAGGCAGGAACCCTAGCCGCAGGACTAAGGGAGAGGAGATGCCCTAAACATAGTTGCTATGCTGCCTAATGGAGATGTCACCTAAACATTGTCTTAGAAGAGTGTTCTACACATGGAATGCCCTCGCTGTCATGGAAGGAAAAACCCTCATCCTACACGCAGTCATGAAAGGTATACCCTCGCTATCATGGAAGGAATGCTCTCACACTTAAACACTGAGATAAAGAAGCCACACCTTCATCTATCCTTAACGATGTTCTAAATAAGGATGCTCTAACTGCTGTTTTGATTGAAACAAAATCATGAATGATAGATCCAATCGTTGTCTTAATGGAAGCCTATTGATGTCACTCTAACGCTATCATAGAGGAGAAGACATTGGCATTGCCATGTGCTAGGCTGTAGGCCATAGCACTATAGCTAGTCACCTTGGTCTTATGATGAATGTTATAACATTATAGACAGCATAGTATATGATAGCAGGATGCATAGTGCAGCATAGTGCACACAGTAGAAGCGATGGGTACAGGATGCATAGTGCACACAATAGCAGCAATGGGTACAGGATGTACGGTGCAGCATGGTGTAGCTCAGTGATGCTAGACATAGTGATGGTGTAGCATGGTGTAGCTCAGTGATGTTGGACATAGTGATGGTGCAGCATGGTGTAGCTCAGTGATGTTGGACATAGTGATGGTGCAGCATGGTGTAGCTCAGTGATACTTAACATGGTATGATGGTGCAACATGGTGCAGCACAATGATAGGCACAACATGGTGATGGAGTCACCTTGGAGAATCAATTGAACAAGCACGTCTTCAACTGAGTCCAACTACCTCATGTATCATCCTCTTAGAGATGATCTCTGCTCTTATTATGACAAGTCAAAATGTTGACTTTCGATGTATATGCTCTCTCTCTCTTTCTGTTGAACTATTGAAGAACATATAAGAAGTATTAGTCAAGGGTTTCCCCACATTGGGGTTTGTCCTTGGCTGGCGCCACACCTTGTGTCCTCTTGTCTTGGCTTGTTTTCTGATGTTTATGTTTATGTTCTATCTGCATTTTACTATCATGCTAAATGTGATTGCTAATATGGAATTGATGTTGAGATAATATGGAAAATTGAAGTAAATTTGCTCTAAGAATAGAACATACCTAAAATTAACATGGTATCAAAGCTGAGGCGAGGCCAAAGCCCAATCAAGAGTGAAAGAGCAATCACCGAAGACAGTTGGAAAGGACATAAGGATCAATGGATTCCTCATCCCTTTTCAAATTCACCAAGGGTGAAGTCAAAGCAGAGAATATTATCGGAGTGGCACAGCAGAAACATCTGATGGCCTACCTAAAGATCACTTCAATGGGAAGTTCGGATCTAAGGGTGGAAGGAAAGGCATATGCCTTGATTGCAATAAGTTCGGCCATTATGCGAAGGAGTGTCCGAATGTTAGGGACACATCACTTGATGAAGATAACAACCATTCCAGGGACATCTTCAATGATTGGAGGAATGACAAGTAATGCAGGTCATCAAGGAAATAGTCGACTCTTCAAAGAAAACAACGAACCCCAAGTATGAAGAATCAAATGTTGTTTCTAACAAGATAAAGAAGCATTATCTTATATTGGCCCTCTTTCGGAATCTAGCTTATTGATTGTAGTGCTTCAAGGCACTTCATCGGATAGAAGGGTACTCTCTCTAATTTGGTAGAGGGGATTATATTTGGAGTCAATGCCACCTATCCCGGAAAGGGTGTAGGGAATGTTACCCCTCAATTGAATGAGGGTAACTTGATTCATTTACAAGAATCTCTTTATGTACCTGATCGCAAGAAGAACCTAGTGTCCATTTTAGCGATGGAAGCCAAAAGTTTCAAAGTGACATTCATTGATGAAAAGGTACGTGTTTTGGAATTTCCAAAGATGTTTTATTCAGGGTTGGCAACTTGTATCAAGTTGCAGGAAGTCCATTGGGGACCATGTCAGTTGACACATCTCTCCTATAGCACCAAAGGTATGCTTATTATGGGGCCCTACCCAATGTGAGTCAGATGGTGACGGGGATGCCTGAATTCAAGAAGAGCATGAAGATACATGTCTGAGATGTACTGAAGGAAAATCTTACAAGGGGACCATTCCCCTCATGTAGCAAGTCCACAGGTTTGGAACAACCCAAGGGGTTTGAGATTCATGATCGGGAATCTCATGTATGCAGGTGGAAGAAAGCCCTCTATGGCTTGAAACAAAACACCTTGGGCTTGATATGAGAGGATGGATAGTTGTCAGATGAAGCTGAAAGTGAAGTCGATCCAAACCACTGCTTGAAGGTTGTGGATGATGGACCTCTCGTACTGGCACATTATGAGGACAACCTCTTTCTGACAGGTGCAGACACTCTCATTTGCAAAAGTAAGAGGGAGTTGGGTTCCGAATTTGGAATGGTGAACTGCAAGCCCATGACTACCTCGATTGTGCTTAACTTTTAGAAGTTATGTGGTAGGGATGCCGAACCTGATTTAGGAAATGCCTCTGAGTTTCATAAACTCATTCTAGCATTGATGTTCTTGGTGAACTCCCGTCCGGATATATGTTTTGCAGTTAGTGTGTTGAGCTCATATATGGTTGAGCCTCACTGGATTGGTGCCAAGAATCTTCTGAGATATCTTCGGTGCACAATGCATTGAGATACACTGTCGGAAATGTGAAGCTGCATGATTATTCGAATGCTGACTAGGCAGGCAGTGTGGAGGATCCCAAGAGCACTTCTGAGTGTTGGTTCTCTTTGGGTTCTGCTACGATATCCAGGATGAGCAGGAAGCAGAAGACGATTGCTTTGAGCACCGCTGAGACCGAATACATAGCTACGAGTATGACCTCGTGTGAAGCTGCCTGGTTGAGGAAGCTCTTCAGTGAGCTGTCTGTACACATGATGGATACCTCTGTGATCTTCTGTGTCAACCAGAGGGGGATTCGATTATTGAGGAATCTCGTATTCTATGATCGCTCCAAGCATATAGACACTAGGTACCATTTTATCTGGGATATGGTACATCAATGAGCGAGAAGGCTCCATTGCATTGGGACTAATGTGTAGGTCGCCGACATTCTGTCGAAGCCCCTAGGAAAGGTCAAATTTGTGACTTTCTGAGAACGACTAGGAGTCATGGAGAGACTCTCTCCTAAGGGTCCTATGTGTAATGGACATTGAGATCTGGGAGCTCCGGGGGGGCTTGGGGGTACATCGTGGAGCGATGAGCAACCATTGGGTGAGAGGTCCAGCCTTCCTCTAGTGGTTTGCCATGTAGGCAGGATGAGTGGTTCATCCTTCTCCTACCGAGGGACAATCATAGGGTGAGTGGTTCAGCCTTCCCCTAGGATACCCCTTGTGACATGTCGGTAGGATGAGTGGTTCATCCTTGTCCTGTTGAGACATCCTACCCATGCAATCTGGGACTCATGGGAAGTACCTCTCATCTGGCCAATGAGTAGGGAAATGAGGATAGAAACCATACTAGTACTGATGGACGCATCGTGTTACTACCGTACTCCCTATGCTAGGATGATATTGATCTAGAATCGACGAATCTGACTTCGGGTCAGTATGAGTGGTTTGAGACACTCTCTTTTGATATTGATCTAGGATCAATGAAACTGACTTCGGGTCAGTATGAGTGGTTTGAGACACTCCCTTTTGATATTGATCTGGGATCAATGAAACTGACTTCGGGTCAGTGTGAGTGGTTTGAGACACTCCCTTTTGATATTGATCTGGGATCAATGAAACTGACTTCGGGTCAGTGTGAGTGGTTTGAGACACTCCCTTTTGATATTGATCTGGGATCAATGAAACTGACTTCAGGTCAGTGTGAGTGGTTTGAGACACTCCCTTTTGATATTGATCTAGGATCAATGAAACTGACTTCGGGTCAGTGTGAGTGGTTTGAGTCACTCCCTTTTGATATTGATATGGGATCAATGAAACTGACTTCGGGTCAGTGTGAGTGGTTTGAGACACTCCCTTTTGATATTGATCTGGGATCAATGAAACTGACTTCGGGTCAGTGTGAGTGGTTTGAGACACTCTCTTTTGATATTGATCTGGGATCAATGAAACTGACTTCGGGTCAGTGTGAGTGGTTTGAGACACTCTCTTTTGATATTGATCTGGGATCAATGAAACTGACTTCGGGTCAGTGTGAGTGGTTTGAGACACTCTCTTGTGATATTGACCTGGGATCAATGAAACTGACTTCGGGTCAGTCAAAGTGATATAACTCACTCTCTTTTGGAACTGATTTGAGATCAGTAAGAGTGGTATGACACACTCTCTTCATATAGGATTGACTTTGGGTTAGTAGTGAATAGTATGAGACATTCTCGATCAATTCTTCTTCTTCAAGGTTCAGCAGAGCAGAGCAGTGCAGGGCACTGATGGTAGAGATAGTACAGTCTAGCAGATGGATCAGCGGATGGAGTTCTCCCTAGTTGAGAGGGAGTGTTAAAATTGGCAACTAGGGCCAAACTCCATGTGGGTCATCTTATTTATGGCAGTTGATATTTTTCTTGGATTCCAGTCATCGAGAGGTGTAGGATTGATCTAAAGATCATCTGATTCCGATAAGTATTCATGGAGATATAAATTTTTGTGTTATGGAACAATTCGTCAAGGTCGGCCAGCAACCAAACTGCCCCCACATGTGCTCCACGTTTTAGTATAAATACAAGTGCCTTGCAAAGACACAACTCACTTGAGATCTCTTCTTCTCCACTCGTTTTGAGTTTTAGTGGAGAGAAGAATCCTTAAGTAGAAATGCAGTCCTAGAAGATGATGCCCTAGCTCATGATAGCCCTACGCATGACCTAGATCTAGGACGCAGTCATGTTGTGAAGAAGATATGTCCTAATCCTCTACGATGTCAAGGAAGACAGCGCTTGTCTAATACGTTGTCCCAAGGGTGACCCTAACCGCAATTATGGAGATGCCCTAAATACGCAGCCATGGAAATGAAGGCGGGAACCCTAGCCACAGGACTAAGGGAGAGGAGATGCCCTAAACTTAGTTGCTATGCTGCCTAATGGAGATGCCACCTAAACGATGTCTTAGAAGAGTGTTCTACACATGGAATACCCTCGCTATCATGGAAGGAAAAACCCTCATCCTGCACGCCATGAAAGGTATACCCTCACTATCATGGAAGGAATGCTCTCACACTTAAATGTTGAGATAAAGAAGCCACACCTTCAGCTATCCTTAACGTTGTTCTAAATAAGGATGCTCTAGCTGCTGTTTTGATTGAAACACAGTCATGAATGATAGATCCAATCGTTGTCTCAACGGAAGCCTATTGTTGTCACTCTAACATTGTCATAGAGGAGAAGACATTGGCATTGTTATGTGGTAGGCCGCAGGCCATAGCACTATAGCTAGCCACCTTGGTCTTATGATGAATGTTGTAACATTATAGACAGCATAGTATTTGACAACAGGATGCATAGTCCATTCGCGCGGGAGAGGTCGTCTCCGGCTTTAATGCTCCTTTGTTCGACTGTTCTCACCGCACCACAGCAAACTCTAAATGGGAGCAGAAAATTGGCAAAATACAGGAGTTTCTAATCTAAAATGGGACCTGTGCTTTGATACCATGTCAAGCTAGGAGGTAACTCCTCAAAGCAAATTGTGTTTTTGCATTTATACTAATCGTAGATATATACATGGAGGGAGAGACTCTTGGGCTTCATCTCCTAGTGTCTCTTCATATTCCAAGTGTCTCTTCATATTCCAATTCTCCTTATTTTCTATTTACAATATTTTACAAGGATTTACATAATCTCAAAGATTAGGTGTCAACAGCCCTGATGAAAGGAAAGCAGAAGCCCTATAGATGGGCCAAATCAGCCCCACGACAACCTTCCAAGTTCTACTTGTCAGTTGCCCTTTCCCTAGAGGTAAAGAAACTGCTTTCTAGTTTTGGAGGTTATCTTAATGCACTCTCCTCAGGATCATCAGAACTGCCCTTCAGAAGCTACGCATTGGTGGCAATTGAAGACTCCCAGCAGCCGCAGCAAAGGGTACAGCTTTTAGAACATGATGCCCACAGCCTGAGCATTGGTATAAGTAAGTGCAAATTGTAGCACTAAATACCCTAATTCAGCACACTCAGACCCTGTAGCAAGGAAAATTGTCAGCCTCCAACTTCCTGTAATGGCTCTCTTGCATTGTAGCTTTTGGCTCCATTCGGCTCATAGGAACTCCTTTAGTTGTTTCATGTCAATAGATAATATAGTATTGATAGCCTTGTGCCATAGAACATTGTAAAAGTTCTGAGTTAAAAAGATTGAAAAAATAAAATTAAAATAAATAATAATAAAAAAAACGTTCCTTGTTGCATAACTCTGGACATCGTTATCAAAAGGGACACATAAACCATGTCCAGTAGTCTTTGCGGGGGTAGTCTGCCCAGTTTAGTGGTAGGGGCACTTTCGTATTACTATTTTATTAATGATTTAAATTTTGAAAAATTATACAAAGGTTTTTCTACCCAGAAAAGAACAACATATAGTTTGCAGGCCAAAAACTGGTTTTAGAAAGAGGCGTAGAAGGTTTTTGCAAGGGGAGATTAAAATCACTTTAGATAAATACCATCCTTTCCAGGACAAGGTGTGCAATAAGCCAGAGTTATATTAGATTCGGCAAATTGATTAAAAATGAGTGGAAGTACTTCGTCAAAGGAGGTAGAAAAAGCAATTTGCACATGTAATGGCTGTAAAAATTTATCGACAGATAATAGACTTCATATACATAAGAATATTCCTAAAATCAGTAACAAGGATGAGATTGAACCTAATAGGTTCCCTAAAAAGAGACCCATAATTATAGTTTGCGTATCCACTTGCTGGTCATGACTTGCAGCACGGAAATTAGAGAATTGAATATGCACCATTTTAGAAGTTTAGAAAGTCTCCTGGTCAGGTTCTCAGTAACATAGCTTCTTCAAATGTGACAATGTGTTCATGCTATATTGCAAGCTCAATGCAACCCCAACAAGCTATAAATGAAAGTGTCACTGGAAATTTTCGATTTTTGAGCTGAACTGAAGACTGCATTTCTTAAAAAACCTTCACAAATCATTTTTGTAGCCAAATTCAGATAGCTTTAGTCCAGTTCGATAAGGGTTCCATGGGCTGGTGGTCACGACAACAAACTCCAATATATACCACCCGTAAAAATACAATTCGCATGGTGCGCATCGAAATCTTGAGAAACGGGACAAGAAATGGAGAAATTAGATTGAAGTAGATAAATACCTGGAGGCAGGGGATTTGAGTTCAGTGGAATGGCGGTGCCATCCCATGAAGGAACCAGCGCGGCCCACAATTAAAAAGAGCGCAAATAATATACAGAAGAATAAGAGCAATTTTCTCTGAAAGGAAACAATGTTGGTTAGCAGCTGCCGAATCCATTTGACGAGGTATCGATTCCTGTGATGAACTCGCATGACAGCACCTTGTTATCTGGATATAACAGAAGAATTAGCAGTTGGTAAAATTGTTATTATAATTGGCCGTTGAAACGGTAAGCGGGTGTAGTTTTCTAAAATGCCCCAGGGTTTTTTAATCGGGTTTTCAATCAAAGCATGTTTCAATGATTTTTTCGTGTTTTAAACAGATTATTTTATTAGTATTTTTTCCACGCTGAACATGTAAGTATAAAGGTGGATATAGATACTATATTTCATAGAACTCAACATAAGAAAAGAAAGGAGATTTTACAAAAGTTTTCAAAATTTGGGCTTAAGTTATTAGCAATTCTGCTCATAGGGAAGGAGAAACAAATATTCAGGTTGACTATAGTGAAGCCAAGGAAAGACAAAATAGGTTAGCAAACATAATTATTAAAAGGGTGAAAGGCTATGGGAAAAATGAATGTACTCTTGACTTTGCAAGAGACTTCTTGAAAGACAAGTTGCTATGGCAAGGACAAATATGTCAAGCATGGAGGGTGGGTAAGTTTAACGGGGAGAGAGTTAGGACCATAAAAGTCATTATGTCTAGCTTGTGTGATAAATATATTGTTCTAAGCAATAAACATCTCTTGAGGGGTTCTCATATTTTCCTAGAAGAAGATTTAACCGTAAAACAACAGGAGGAAAGAAGGGAGGAAATTTTAAACGTTAGGGCAGCAAGAGACGAAGGAAAAAGAGCATGGATTTATAAAGGCAAAGTTGTGATAACGCAATTTGAACCTCCTTCCAGAACAGAGCAGCAAGATGGTAATAAATAAGAGGCAACAAACTCTTCAACAGGAAATCAAAAAGCAAGGTCGGTATGGGAAAACATGGACAAAGACTCAAATGTGAGTCTTGCATGTCAAAATAAATAGCAATCAAGTCATACCTAGGTTTCTTTAAGATTAGTTTGTTGGAACTGCAGAGGTTACCCATGGAGACGAGGACCTGGGTTAGGGCCTATTGCAGAAAATAGAGACATAATTTGCCTCATAGAAACACATGAGCATGAAGGGTGCAAGACGCCTTTGTTTGAAGGATATTGGAAGATGGTAGTGTGGAACAAGGCAGCAGGGAATGGCAAAGGGCACGGGAGTATCATGGTTTTAGTAAGGGAGAAAGAAGGTCGTCTTATTCAGTTAGAAAAAGAAAACTCAAATAAGCAATTCATTTGGTTTAAAATATTAGAAAATGGAAACCACATCAGAATTGTTGCATGCTATTTTGCACCACAGGTTTCAAAAATCTACAAAGATAGAGGGCTTGACCACAAAGATCCATTTGCAGCTTTAAAAACAGATATTGCAACATATTCGTAACTAGGTGAAGTCCTTATAGTGGGTGATTTCAATGCTAGGACTGCAAGTGAGAAAGCTAGCATTCTTTGTTGTAAAGATGATTGTGACCCTATTTGGCTTACAGAAGAAAGTAATCATCAGTGTGGAAGAATTTTAGAGGACAAGGGCTGCAATATCATTGGTGAACAATTACTTACTCTATGTGGGGCCTTTGATTTAGTCATTTGTAATGGCTTGACTAGATGGGCAAAGTCCAGTAATTTCACTTGCAATATTTACAATGGAGCAAATGTGGTAGATTATGTAATTCGCTCGCATGGTTTGTATGAGAAAATGGAAGAAGTTTTGGTTGGACACCAGTGGTGGAATTTGAAATCAGATCACAAGCCAATTTATTTATGTTTCTCTTGGACTAAAAAAAACAATTAGAGTTAAAAATTCAGCATGTCCAACAAAATATCCCACAGGGCAGAATTCTTTTGACGCCAGAAAATTGTAATACCTTCAAAGTGATGCTAGAGAGGCTCTTTGAGAAGGAGAAGATTACAATCCACAGCCTTCATAGTCATGAATTAACACATTTAATTCAATGCGCACTTGCAAAGTGCAAAAGAACAAAAATTAAGAAGTCTGAAACAAATTGCTTTCTGGTTAATGCTTGGTTTAACGATGAATGCAAAAAGGCAAGGAGAATGTGGAAAGAGTCAAACAAGGATAACATAAAGCTGAAATCGTACAAGCAATTATTAAGCAAAAAAAAGGTCGATTTCATGGTTTCAAGGAGGGAAGAACTAATCTTCCTTGGGAAAAATAACCCCAAATTATTTTGGAAGGAGCTCTAATCGAAAAAGATACAAATTGGAAATAATATTACAGCTTCTAAATGGTTTGACTATGCAAGACAACTCTATGAGCAGGTTCCCAAGGTTGACCCTCCCCCCTTGGTCAACACTGATACTGAACTCTTCATGGTACAAGAGGTAGAGATGGGTATCAAGAAGTTGGGTGTTGGAAAAGCAAAAGACTTAGTTGAACTCCAAGCAGAATATCTAAAGTGGGGCTCAAAGATTCTTGCACCTCACAAAAATCTTCAACAACATCATACAACAAGGGCTCCCCACAGATTGGTCAACTAGTCTGGCAATACCTTTTTTCAAGAGTGGTGACGTCAATAATCCCTCCAATTATAGGACCATCATGATAAACCCTTTATTTGCAAAGCTATTTGGAAGCATGCTAGAAAACAAAATTAGCAAGTGGGTAGAAGAAAGAGATAAGCATGCTAAAGGGGAAGCAGGTTTTAGACCTAAACATTCCACAGTTGATCATTGCATAACTTTAAGGCACATCATTGAAAAAGTTTGGGAGAAAAAGGAAGAAGTCTTTTGTTGCTTTGTTGATTTCAGAAAAGCGTTTAACTCGGTTCCTAGGGATAAACTTTGGTAGAGAATGGAGGAACTTGGGGTCCTTAAACATTTGGGAGCAGTTGTGCATAAGCTGTATGAAGATGGAAAGTCAAAATTAGAACTTCAGCGGGCATTTCTGAAAGTTTAGAAGTGATATCAGGGTCAAGAAAGGTTGTCCACTATCTCCTACCCTTTTTGGTTTATATATTGACAAGCTTGAGGAGTGGTTAAATTCGCAAGGGGGTGATGGTATCTATTTGTGCAAGTTTGTTATAAGGCTTCTTTTGTATGCAGATAACCTTATTCTGATTGCTAAATCAGCTCTTGGTTTGCAAGAGCACTTACCATCCCTTGAGCAGTTTTGTAGAAATGTGGGGATGCAAGTCAATATCAGCAAAAAGAAAGTAGTGGTCTTCTCTAAGAAAAGAAAACATAACCAGAATAAGTTCTACTTTGAAGGCAACATTCTGGAAGAAGTTGCGGATTACAAATACCTCGGGATTGACTTCAACAAAAATCTAAGTTGGAATGCTTGTAGAAAGAAAAGAACTTTGGGCGGTTGTAAAGCATTTTATGCTTTTCAAAATAGGTGTAGAGAGGCAGAGTTATGGGACTGGAAGACCACTCAAACTCTTTTTGGGCTTCTAGTGATTCTGGTGATTCTCTATGGTTGTGAACTGTGGGCTAGTAGTACCTTCGACATGCAATGGAGACAAATAGAGAAAATTCAGAAGCGTTTGATTACAAACAAATTTAAGATTAAAAGCGCAGTTCCTTATGATATCTCGTTAAGTGAAACAGGCACTGCTCCTATTGAAGCAATTGCTATGGTGCGGGTCATAAGGTATTTCAAAAAAATTGAGCAAATGGAAGAGGGTAGATGGCCTAAGGTTGTCTTTAATAATAGATTGTGCAAGAGCAAAAAAACTTGGATGCAGCAAAATAACAAATGGTTTAGTAAATAAGGTATTTGCTTGAACGCGTGTCCCATAAACAGCAAAGAGATAAAAGATTTTGTTATGGAAAAGTGTCACAAATGTACTTAGGATAAGGAGCTAGGAAGAAAGAAAAATTACTATATTGAAGTGTTTAATCCCACTGATAATCATCAACCAAAAGCATACATAGAGGCCAATATCTCTCGGAGAGTCAAAATTCTTATTGCTCAGTTAAGGACTAATTCTCATCAACTCCGTTGTGAAACAAGGTGCTGGAAAAGGCCAAAGAAAGTGTGGGAGGAAAGGGTTGCATTTTTTGTTCTTCTGAAAAATAAAATATAAATAATAAAAATAAATATAAATAATAAATAAAATAAATAAAAATAATAAAAATAATAAATAAAAATAACATAAATAATAAAAAAAATACAATAAATAAAAACTAAAAATAAAAATAATAATATAAATAAATATAAATAAATAAATAATAATAATAAATAAATAATAAAAATCATTTTTAGAATGTAAAGCCTTCAAACACAACATGGAAATTATGCAATATGTGGAACTAGCTCTTGGATAATCTTAACGAGGGGTTTGTTGAGACATGAGAATTTATTGTGAAGCTTCACAAAAAAGGGTAACATCAAGCAGAAGAAGCAATCTGTTCCATAGGCTATCTTTAGCCTCGTGGATGTTAAAATAATTTATTTCTTTATTCTTTCTATATAAAAATATTAAAAATTTGCAATAGTGGGTTGGTGAATAATTTGTTTACCTAGTTGTGTGGATTCAAGTCTTTACAAAAATTGTAATCAGTTTGTTAGTGGCATAGTGGCATTTATTAAAAGTTGTATATGGTGTAATTGATCCAAAGGGATCCGAGAGAAGTCTCTAAGTCTTCATGAAACTTTTAAAAATCATTCCCAAGGCCCAAAATCCTTTAAAGGGTCAAAAATATCGCAAAAGGGATGCCCTTAGCACGGCGGAGAAAACCTTCATAATGAAGAGAAACACTACCGAGAGGCCCAAAACTCGTGAAATTAATGGAAAAGACAGAGTAATTGAAGGTGGAACAAGTGATGCATAGTAGTTGTCTGATCTGGCTGATCAACGGTCCAGATCGGATCGATAATCGCAATCGGCGATAACCTTCAGTAGAGATCGGCGCTTAACACATATATATGGCGACGGCGAATGGCGGAGTTAATATGGATCGTCGATCAAGCGCGCAGATCGATAGCCCATATTACATCGTCATATCGCTATCGGAGGATGTAGCGGAGCACTTACAACAGCACAAGGGTTATTGCAATGAGCGATTGCGATATATCGCATTGCCACATTGCATCGAAATTGTGTAGAGGAGCGGTTACAATCGACGGGGGTCATGTGCGATATGCAATATCGCGTCGGAACATGGAGCAGAGCCGATATCAATACACCATGCGACAACCGGATGCGATAGCATTATAAAGGAAATTTAATACAATTTCAAGTCCATAAGAGAGCCCTTTTTAATGTATTTTCGCAATTTTCATGTATTCCCAAAATACAAAGGAATGGTTCCTCCCCATATACGATAGCGACCTGTGGGCAGACCCGATAGGGGAATGAATTGTATTTAAAGAACTTTGAAGTCCGGTATATTGATTTTTGGCAGACTTTCTCCGTTAAAATGTATTTTCACTGTAAAAATAGAGTGCAACCGTTTCAGGCGTTTCAAAGACCCGAGGCACTCTAATGCTGCGAAATGGGTGGCCACCTCCTCTCCATGCGTTAAGCAATGATTGTATAAAGCTGACAGAGGGATTCAAAGTGTTCACAGGCCAGGGAGACTAAGAGCCGAGGATATGAAATGAACAGGTGGTGCAGTTGGCTTTAAAAGCCACAACAGAGAGCAAATGGGCAGGCAGTGTTGCAAGCAAATGCAAGACAGAGTTAGCACAGAGATTGAGAGCTGTGAGGGAGTCTGTGTACTCAGAGGAATCTTGAGGGATTCAAGTGAAGCTCTTGTAATTGAATTTGTTGTGTGTGAGGCTCAAATTGAGCTCACTATTACAAAAACTCTGCTTGAAGACTTAATAGAGAGGCCACCACTGAAGGTTGGACCAGGAGATGTAGCCCGGGAGTATTGGGTGAACTCTTTATTAAATCTGTTGTGTTTTTATGTGTTTTTTCTATTATAGTCTTTAACTACTTCAAAGTCTATGTATTTCGCAATCTGATCGATCCATTGCATAAAATAACATAGGCACATCCATGCACATAAGTCTGTAATACCTTATTATTGTCTTAGATCTCATTATCAAATCAAGTGGTATCAGAGCTTTAGGTTGCTAAGGTTAGACAAGCTTGTGCTGGATTGGTGAATGATAACTAGGTCAAAGCTCAAATTAGGAAAAGGAGAATTGGGTGACACTAACCCAGAAATTGGTAGAGGACATCCTAGGAGGAAAATGGCAGAGGAAATTCCCTTAGAATCAGACTCTCAGTTCATGGATAGTTTCATGACCATGAGGGCCATGGTAGAAGAAATGTATAGATAATTTAGGAAAGGTCGAAGTGAAGATTCCTCTACTTCCAAACAAGACAAAGGAACAGAAGAATCTCTTATAGATGGCCATTCTGAAGGCAAAGGGAAAGGAAAAGAGGTTCTGTTGGGTCCCTATAATACTAGTGATTACCCCATTAATATGGTAGTTGTACCCCTTATTAATATTGATGTGCCTCTATTGTCACCACATTGTTATTACTGTGCCCCATAGAATCCCTCTAGTGTTATTTTTGTGGCTTTATATTATTATTGTTAGGTTGGCTGGGTTATATTGTGACTCCTTAGACTCCTATTATAGAAAGGAGGTTTGTAATTGAATCATCCAAGAATTGTTCTTTAATGTAATGTAAAGGAGGTTGCCCTCGAAGAGCTGAATTCTAAGCGCGTTGATCTATCTTTTCTATCTTTTTCTTGAGCTGGTTACATAACATTTGGTATCAGAGCTTTGGATTCTAGGGTTTCGCTGCTCCAAACAATTCATCGTGGAATTTTCGCTATAAATTTTTGTCTACGACGTTTCAGAAGTTGAAAAAAAAAACCATTTGAGAAGACATTGCGGTGCAGCTCAGGTCTGAATTTCAGAGCTTTTCACGCTATAGTTGCGGAGATATGATCTGAGGAAGTTGGTCTTTTTGCAGACTCTTGAATTACATTCCAAACAGGTGACCTAGGGAAAATCGTCATAACTTTTTCTCTGAGCATCGGATTGAAATTTCGTAAAAAGGTACAGAAAGAGGACAGACTATAGTTTCTTCTATATAGCTTTTAGAGCCAAAGGTCGAAACAGTGACTCGTGGCACGTTGTACAAGTTCGCTCTACTGAACTAGTCTATAATCAGGTCACTGTGGGAGATTTGGCATATCTCTTCCCTAGAGAATCCAATTTGGATCAGATTGGTGGCATGGGAAAGAGGATGCAGAGGACTACTGCAGGTTGCAATTTCAGAACTAGATGATCCGAAATTACAGAGATACATCAGATTCAATATTGAGCTCCTACAAAGTGAAAAAAGGTGTGTAGTTTTTTTTTTTAATTTTTGCATAAGCTTGGTTTCAAAAATTAATTTGAAGGAATTAAAAGGGCATAGTAAAGCATTATTATCGGTAATTGATGCCCCGAGGAAAAAAAATGCAAACACCTAGTAGGCAACCTGAAAGCTCTAGCATGACTCATGAAGAAGAGGAATAAATGCAACATGATATATCAAAATTACGAGACCAAGTGCAACAAGTGTCACTTGCACAAAGATCAACAGAATCTAAGATGGATGGTTTAAAGAAAGATGTAGAAGCTAAGATGGATGGTTTAGAGACAAGCATGGAAGATTTGGAGATAGGCATGGAAGATTTGAAGACAGATTTAACAAAGTTTCTACAAGAAATGCTTACTAACGGTGAAAGGGTAGTAA
>APFE030604099.1:0-15277 GCA_000404065.3 Pinus taeda
TCCTCCAAATCTCAGCTGCAAAGCCAAATTCGCCTTGTTCTTGTTGATAAAATGGTTAGAGGCAAACCAATTTTGTAATAGGAATTATGTTGTACTTATCCTTATTGTAACTTCTCTCTGATCTCTCTCTATTTAAATGAAAACAGAGATCAGAGAGGGGGTGGATTTGAGTGAGAGGTGATGATGGATTCGGAGAATGAGAAATGTTGGACAACAATGGTGGATTATTCATGCTGTAATTCTTAAGCTTTGCTATTGTAATGATTCCACAATTGGCTGATTAATAAATGATTTGGAAGTGCTGTTCCATTTTCTCATTCTGAAGTGACCCTGCAGCATCCGTTGGCGGCTAAGGGCCCAGCCTCTGGCGGAGTATGCTGCTGCTGCTGTATATTATCTTTCTGGTTTATGCGTGGTTTGTATTATCAGCTTGAATTGGTAATCTGGTGTGATTTATTATCTTATATTGCAGTTCTGTTATATTTCATATATCGCTCTCTGCAACAAAGTCGTAATGTGCATTCTGATCTTATAACGTATTGCTATCTCTTTAAAGTCGTTAATGTAATATTGATGTTCTCTACAGAATGATTTAATTGCGGAGTAATCAAGCTGCAATCTTCTTGAGCTGGTATTATTGTATTTGTCCATGGTTTATACTTCATACGAATGTTGTTCAATTGACATTGTGGTTCCATTATGAATTGCAATCGCTCCCTTTCTAACCAGGATTAATACTTGCGTATCAGACTCAGATTACCATTTCTTAATATCGTTGTACGCTGTGTGCATTATTTATTTTAGCACCGTAGGCTATTCCATATTTCATTTCCAATTAGTTGCCATTCTATTTCTTTTTGTTGTCTAATTTATTTGATTTGGCTTGGTTGTTGTTTGCTTCCATTAAAACAAAGTTTTGCTGTTCAGTTCTTTTAATTCTAGTTTCCTGATTCCATTTACGACCGTTCCATTTTAGACTTGCTGTTCCATTTATTTTCTACTGTCCATTTACTTGTATTTATTGCTTTGGTGTGAGATAAGGTCCAAGGCTGTCGTGAGCCTGAGCAAATGCTACCACGCTCCCTGATCCATGGTCCATGCTCTAATTCCTTTTGCATCAATTTCTAGAGGAATGAGTTATTGCTACTATATCCTCGATTGATGGTTGTTTGAATGAATGATTTAGTTTAAGACATTTCAGTTCCTTGCTGTTTCAATTAGATTTCTTTTTCAAGCATTCATTTACTTTTGGGTTTTAAGCACTATACTACAAAACATTACGCTTAAGTAAATAGCCGCCTCAGACAGAGTACACTCTTGAAATAAAAAGTCGTCCCTGGGTTGACAATTAATGTGAGGTAATTAGGTGTTAAAAAGACCCTTTTTATCGCCCCACACAAAGTAGCCTCTGAAATCCAACTCAACGAATACCAAAACCTGGTGAAGAATGAAAAGAAATAGGAAGGAGAAGATCACTCGGATGCGGGTGAATTAAATGTCAATTTCTGGAATTAATTAAGAGCACAGGAGCTCGTTCCTGCCAACTGTAGAAGAGCATTGTTCTCCATGCTCAAATCTGGCTCAAGCTGGCTCACTTAAGGAAAGAGAGATTCTACCTTAAGATTGACTTAAGTTCTGACTCTGTCTGAGGCAAGGCTATTGTTGATATAATCATGGTGAATACGACTCTCCATCCCATTATTTACTCCCTGTCTTCTTTCCTTTGCCCGTCCCTTGTAGCATTTCTCTGTAGGTCCCTCTCGGCTTCTGCATTGAGTGGGTCGCTCTTGGTGGCTCCTGTGGTTGGAATTTCACTTCCCTCTTTCCATTCTCAGGATTGTTCTTTGGACTTTGCTCGAATTCTCTTGGTGCTGTCTCGTCTCCCCTCCAAAGGTTCCTATTTTTCTGAGTTTTCGCTTTGTGGCCTCACCATGGTCCATGAATGCATGAGAAGCCACCATGGAGGAAGCCATGGTGGTCGTGGGCATTCTCAGATGGCTCACTTTGTCGATCAACCCCCACCCCTGCTACTCAGCCCTTATCTAAGACGAATTCGCCTCGTTTGAGCCCATCCTGTAGGCCTTTGTCATATAATGCTTTTTAGTCTACTCATTTTAAGTTTCAGAGTAGCCTAAACAGGCCCATTATCACGGCCAATATCACTGTTATCTTTTCTGAAGAAGACGCTCTGCCTCAAGCCACAACATGCACTTTGGTTGATCTTTCTCAGGGTGGTCATAGAAGGGCGAGCAGCCATGGCATTGAGCAGAATTTGGCAGATAAAGGCAAGGTGGAAGGGCATGGTGAGCAACGTGATGAGGGTGGTTCTCTTGGTGACACTCAGCCACCAGGTGGCAGCTCTCATGGAGCCTATGTCTCGATGGCCATTGCAGGTAGCTCCACCGACACCCATCCCTCGTCAATTCCTCCAGGCGGCAGTGGTGTTGGTGACATGGCTAGGGATGAAGAAACGTGGTATGGCAATGGATGCTCGGTTGTGGAGGAGCTTCCAGACTAGGACGTGGAAATGTGATCCCACCTGGACAATGTCATGTCCTCCCAGTTTCTTTCTAGTGGTTCTTTTGGTTAAAGTTCAGGCGGTTTTATGATGGTGGTTTTGGTTTACCCTTGACAGATGGGTAGCTTGGTTCTTTTTTCCTGGTGGGGCAGTAGCTTGTAGCTCTTCTACGGATTTGGTTTGCATCTTTGTTTCTTGTTTCTAGTCTTGAAAATTTCTGGTTCCTATGATCTTATCATTGTATTCCGGTTCCAATGTTTGGCTCCTTGTTTTCTGTAACTGGTTCTCCCATCCTTGGGACAATTTTGCTACATTGAATGCTCTCAAATGCTCTTGCCCAAGGCTTCAACTTCTTTGTAACATTATTTTGATTTTCCTTTAATAGAATTAGCCTTTACCGAGAAAAAAAAATATGATAAAAAGAAATAATCACAAGACATTAGGGTTTGAACTGCATCTCCTACATGAAGAGAAGAAATAAACTATTCTCCACCTATTTTAAATTTTTTTAAATGAGATGCCACATAGAAACATTGGATGGAAAAGAATAGCAAGGTGGCACACCTCAAAGGTTTGAATGACATGTATATAGAGCGATGCAAAATATTTGTGTAACACACTTAGCCCCCTAATGTAATATTAGGGTTGTGGAGTGTAATCAGACTTCTCCTTAAAGTTTAATTACAAATGTGGGGTCAAAGTCTTATTTCTCTCATAACCTTAAATCAAATTTGATACAACTATCATCTTTGGCTCATCAGGAGCTTTCCCACAATATAAATTTCATCTAAATTTAAGCTCTTGGCATAAAGTCTCTGAACTTTAACCCTTTTAAAGGTCAATTTCTTTATTTTTACAACCACATGGAAATTCCTAGACATGTAGCTAGGTCCAGGTTTGTTGGCTTCATTCTATACTCAAGCCTTTCCATATTGGTGATTTGTGCATTTTCCAAAACCTGAGCATTCTGATATGTCGATATACTGATGAAACAACTTAAAAATATATTAATATTCAGAAAACTTTCTAATACACTAATACAATGTTAAATCCATCGAATGTTAATAGAAAAATTCAAAATGGCTTATCGAATATTCAACAAAAACGTTATACCTATAAACCCTTACAAAACATCGATACGTCTCTAGGCATGAGGCCATCTTGACACACGACCTCAAAACTTTGCCACCCAATCATAGCTTCCCACATCGAAAATGATGAAATCTTTCACACATGGCATGTTTAAGATGTATAACAAATTATGAAGGTAATAATTATTTCCAAGATGCAATCCTCCCAAATTTTTGATATCTTGATATGTCTATATGATAGCTTGGCATGTCACATCAATCAATAATGATCAATCAGCACCTAGCACATTGGATAAGAGGACATTTCCTCTTCCATGTGGCATTTTTGATGTGTTCCACATGCCACTCATATTCGCAAGGTTGGCATGTAAAAAATACTAGATGTAGGCTACACATGTCATACACATGGGATCCCCATGTCATCAAATCAAGACATCACCCCTCAATTCTCCTAACACTTGATACTCTTGTTGGTCTAATGTTTTGAGGTTCCAAATTTTTAGTGCCATCACATTGTGCTCCTTGTTAATACATAAAATGCTTCTGACTAACAATTGTTTCTTAGGGCCATTCCAAACAAGGATTTTTCATAATGATTCACTTCCATTTCCTCGAGGGCTTGATATGTTGATATTTTAACTATCACCTTATGGCCATCTATCGCTTCACATTCTCATAAATCCATTTGACTAGGGTTAAGGACGACGTTAGTGAAATCCCAAATTTTGAATACTCTAACATGTCAATGAGGAATACCATCTTGAATCTTCCAAAGAGTTTCATTCTAAGGGGTGCATTCCCCAAATTCTCTTAATAGCTTGAATTACAGGGGTCAACCCACAAAATTTCATTTTTAGTGAAAACCAAGGCTTAAACCCAAGATCCCCTAGCCACTTAAGTTTTTTCGTATGATTTCCTTTAGCTTAATGTTTATTTGGTGAACTTTTCCAAACTAAATATTAGATTCTATTTCTTTTTTAATCTCTCCTTTCTCATCAGGGCCTCTACTCTTGCTTTCTAGTGCCATCAGTAACAAAACCTTCTAATCCTCACATCAAGAAGAATGATCCTTTGGCCTATCCAAGGCATCCTAAAAATTTTTATTTCAAACCATAGGGAACAATTATTTAATGAAAATATTAATAATAACTAGGACCACCAATCTATTAGCCCTTCCCCTTTGGAAAAATACCATATACATCACAAAAAGTTATAAATGATTACAAACAGGCATGTAATATATCACAATCAGGAACATCCAAGGATACCCTATCAATTTATGAACATAAAACACATAATGATCTCATATATATGAAAGGATCCAATTTCACATAATATTCATATTCATAAAGGAATACATTTCAACATTTAGTACAATTATGTTAACTACTCAACGCATCGATCATGCATCATGCATATTCATTAAAATTGTACAAAACTCTACCTACCATTTCACACATACACAATGAATCCAAAATAATATTTAAATACGAAGTTTTGAGAAAAAATTACAATTCGTTTACGAGAAAGGAATACACTTATCTATTCCTCTTAAAATTGTTGGAAATCGAATAAGGAATTACCACTCTCCACCAAATCATAGGTAATTTAAACTACACTACAAATTTCTTAAAACTAGCCACCTACTAACCATATCCAATGTGTAATGGATGATTCACTTATTGCATAACAACAAAGAGCGTATTTCAATGTATAGAGTATGAACGAAAATTTCCTTCATTGGCTAGGAAATAGGAATGCCACTATGCAGGCAATAACTTTAGGTTTATCAAACTACAAATTTCACAACATAGAATGAAATGTATTCCCACTTTCTATAATCCCTAATATAATCCTTCTTCTAGTTCTTCAAATGCATAAACCCAACCAAATAGTTTATTTCTTTTCATTTTACTAGATTCAAGCAGAGGAATCTCTCTTTGGTATCCTCATCTAACACATTTCAGGATTGGACTTTGTGGTATACTCCAAACTCAAAATCTTGGAATTACAAAACTAGCTTCCTTCTCCTCATGAGTACTACCTCATGTATGAGAGGTTTAGGGTCCCTTTCTCGGGCTAAAGGGTCAACAAGGAATTCGTTGTAAGGTGCACAACCCTTCTTTGGGTATTTCAGTACCTCCTCTCCCCATTCCTATCATAGTTTATTATTAGTTGGTAGTTCAACTAGAACATCAGGGCTCATGAACATTAATGTCAAAGAATATAGGAAACATCCCAATCCCTCATATAAGATTTATAATCAATCTATACTTGTCCTATGATTCAAATTTAGCAATTTATAACTCTATTAGTAAAATATTTGCATCAAATAGTTGAGAAATTTGTCCATGTTGGCTCTCCAACATTGTCATCTTTCAATTATATTACGAAAAGTTGGAATTGGAAAAAATGATGCTACATCCCCATCCTCCTTAAAGAAAATTTGTCCTCGGTGTTCTACTATTTGTAGAACCAAAATTATACATAAAACCAAAATGGGTATGCCTTCTACATGATATCCTTTAGTTTCCATGTTGCATAACCTAGTCCAAAGTTCTTCCATTACACCTTGACTTACATGGAGTGTGGTCGTTGTATTTTTTGAGTATCCATTGTGGTTTTGGATAGAATTCTCCTTCATATTCCATTTTTATCAAAGTCTAATCAATAATAAGGTTAAAAACATCTATACGTATTTTAAGTAAAGATATATAAAACACATCATGTTCCTTCATTATGGGAGGAATGGTGAGTTTGTATGCTATTGGCCCCACTCTCTTCAATATTTGAAATGGTTCATAGTATCTTTGTGTTAACTTGGCACACAATGTCACTCTTAAGGAACTTTTGTTTTCTCTAATTTGGAGATACACATGATCTCCTATTCAAAATTCCATATGTGCTATATTTTTTCTACATAACTCCTATGTTGGACTTCTGCGACCTTCAATCTTTTCCATATGCTAGATACTTCCTATTCCATTTCATTTAACATATCTAGCCTAAGTGTGATTATATCCACTAGATTGCCCTAGTTGATTGGGATATTGCACTTCCTACCATATAGCGCTTCGAAAGGGCTCATCTTTAATAGTTCCTTATAGCCAATAATATAAGAAAATTCCACCAAAGGAAAAAAATATTCCCATCTCCTATGTTGATGTGTAACATACATATTGAGTATGTTTTCTAATGTTATATTTACACTTTCTATTTTTCCATAAGCTTGAGGTTGATAGGATGTGTTTAATGATGATAGGGTTTCAAATATTGTAAATAAATACTTCCAAAATTTAAGGTAAACTTGGCATATTTATTATATATGATCTTCTTAGGCATGCTAATATGAAAATATTCTTCATAAAAATATGGAAATACCAATTTCCTTATAGGAAGAGTTTACAAGTCACTTGTCCTACTTAGATTATCGACTACAACCATGATCACACCATATTTATTGGTGGTTCTTGGTAATTCACTAATGAAGTCCATTGATATCACTTCCCACTTCCCTGATAGAATTGGTATTGGATTCAACCATCCTATTAAATAGTTTCATTCTACTTTAACTTGTTGTAATTATTACCAATATTTTCAACAATATCTTTCTTCATCCTTGGCTAACAACATATTTTTTGGTATATTTTATCATCTTTTAATATCCTAGGTGACTTCTGTGTGGTCTTGTGCGAAACTCGTCCATGCCAGCCACATTTTTTATGGACCACCTACCTTTGTATTGTAATAGTTCATCTCTAAGTACCTAATAATTTTTTCCCATTCGACCCTTCGGCTCTTGCTATGGGAATTTACTTACATGGTGAAAATACTCATCTTCCTATGTCAACTCTTTTATTCTTTCCTTAATGTCTATATCACATGTACTCATGGTTTCCATGTATATAACTTGCATACCTCTATTGAGTGTATCGACCACTTGATTCTCTTCACTTTTGATGCGTTCGATCTCTAAATAAAACTTGATAATAAGTTCCATCCACCTTACTTTCCTAGAAGTCATTTTCTCTTTCACAAACAAATACCCCAACGTTGGGAGGAATAATTACTTTGAGACTATCCTAGTGTTCGACTAAGGGTGCCAACAAAAAGTTCACGTAGTCTAGCACTTTTCCAACATTTTCACTCCTTAAAGAAGAAGAAGAGTCTCACCCGAGGCAAACCAGAACCATAGAAGGATAAAGGGGATATAGATTTGATTAATTATGCGACTTGTGCAACTACTACAACATCCATTATTAACCATTCACGATATATATATTCAATAGGAATTTAAATATGTGCATAAACGTTTAAAAGTGGCCCATAAATTAGACCACTAATTGCCAGAATTCCTATCTTCCTTATATTATTAGTCAAAAGAGAACAATTTCATTACATTCATAAGAATTACAACTTGTGGAAATTACACACTTTCATGCGGTATAAAAATCCACAAGAAAGACATTAAAAAAACATTAGAAGCCCACACCTCAGAAACTGGATAATTCTAAATGCTTGACACCTTCTATTCTCCTAGCTCGATCTAAATTTTGAGGCACTCTCTAAATTTTTTCCTCACTACCTTATGTATTCTTTTATAGCCACGCTCACTTGCTTGATCTATGGTTTTTCAATATCTAGGGCCATAATTTTCCTTTTCTATTTATTGTATCAAAATCAGATCCTAGTTCTTCAACATGCTCCCTTATTTTCCATTGTGTGGGTTTTGAGCCATGTTATTGCCATTTCTTTTCTGATGTTTCATTTCTAGAATTTTGATCCAAAATTTCCTTCAAAACTATTATTCCTTCAAAAAATCGAAGGATCCAACATGCTGCAACCACATCCTATTGACTCACCCTCGAGTCAATGTATTTCTATTTTGCTTCTAAATCTATGGTAGATTGGATTCCAATAGCGTTATTTGCAGTACCTTCAAATGAAGGACTATATTCGGAATAGTATGAAGTTTGGACTCCTCCGGACTTGGCAATGCGAAAACACAACAGTGCCATAAGTCCATAAGTGTGGAAACCTTGCCTTAGAACTCAATGAAGACATGCTCACTAAGGTCATTGGGTTATTACTCAACCAATTCTTGAATCTCCTGATTGGAAACTGTGGACAATGTTCTAAAAGTCATAAAATGATTTAGAGCTTTTGGGTGAGGGTCATGAAGGGCCCACTTGGTCACTTGGACTACATCCTTGAGCTGATTAATTTGGGCATCAAGTACATCCACCTAGTGGAGGATATTATTCTTTACTTCCATATTGAAGGTCACTAATGCTTACTGATATAAACTTTGAACATTATCATGTAAGGGGTAAATGGTTGCATTATTATTTGTGATAACACAACTAACATCAGAGATCTAGAAAAACATGTGTTCGGATTCTTGCATGACTTGGGGTAGAGTAGCATAAAGAGAAGTAGAAATGTGCATTTGCTCACTATTATAAGTGTGATAGATAGTTGAAGGATTAGATAAATATTGTTTCATATTAGTGACAACATTCTAGAGCTCTACATGGATGTTTGGAAACAAGTTGTTGGTACACCACTTCAATGATAGTACAACATTTGGCAAGGGCATAGGTGGAAAAATATTCATCTTGTTTGGTGGCATATGGAGCAATAATTGTCCATAGAGATTGCAATTGAGAATGAACCTCACTAACTTGGGTATCTAATTCTTCCTTCTCAAAAGGTATGTACCAGTGACCAAAATGAAGTGTCCTTCAAAAGTGAGGTCATTAAATTCTCTTTTTATGGTGTCTTTAGTGCTACACCACAGTGCATACATATAAGAAAGGGACTACTCTTTAGAAAGTGTAGCAAGGTCACGTCCCCCTAGAGGACTCCACATTGGGAATGACCCAACTTGGTTCAAATTTTGGGTAAAAGACCCCGCGGAAGAAGGAGTGTACCGCACAGAGTTGGTGAAGTTATATTAATTGTGCAATATTTTAGAGCTTTGGGTATGGGAGAATCCCTTGTTTTTCTAGAGGGTATAGGGTAGAGTCCTAGTTTTATGGATCCATGGTATATGAACCATGGTTTTTATAAGGTGTATTTAAGGGGGTTTAATACCTTAGCAGAGATAACAATGACAATAGAAGAGAACTGATAGAGTGGTCATATTTCT
The DNA here is from genome assembly GCA_000404065.3 of Pinus taeda. Lineage (NCBI taxonomy): Eukaryota > Viridiplantae > Streptophyta > Pinopsida > Pinales > Pinaceae > Pinus > Pinus taeda. The sequence goes on from APFE030604099.1 coordinate 9,761, forward strand.
TGTATCTTTCTGTATTTTAGGAAAGGCTTAGCAGTTGAGTGCACGAAGGCCTTAAAGAGTCTGTAGCTAAGTGCACAAACCAATTGAAACTATGTGTGCAGGTTGAAGAAGTGAATGTAGTCAAAGATCTATTTAGTAAAGAAGGAAGTTTTGACAAAGTGACATATGTCTCTTGTATCTTACATTTACTATTATATCATTTGCTGTGCATACTTTCCTTTGAAATATGCAAATACTGTGAGTTATACTGTGAATTGTTGAAGTTTATGAGTTTGTTACAAAGTTGTGAAGTTATTTATTTGTGCAAAGTTCTTTGTATATCCGAAGTTATAGGATCAATATAAAGTAGAAGTGAATACATGATGCCACTACATGTATATCCCTTAGGTTGCAGAAGCTTGGTTCTTCATCCTCCCATAATAGTCTTATAAACCATAAGCCTAGACTCTAAACCCCAAACCCTAAACACTAAACCATAAACCCTAAAACCAAAACCTTAAACCCTAAACCCCAAACCGTGAACATTAAACCCTAAAAATTTAATACATTTTAAAAAGTGTTTTGTAATTTTTATTTAATTGTTTATTAAAAGAGTTTACTAAAGTGTTAAAAACCCTAAACCCTAAACTGTAAACCACAAACATTAAGCCTTAAACCCTAAAAACTGAACCCTAAACACTAAAATCTAAGCTTGAAACCCTAAACCCTAAATCGTAAACTCTAAACCCTAAACCCTAAACCCTAAATTCTAAACCCTAATAATTTTATAAGATTTTAAAAAGCATATTGTAACTTCTATTTAAGTGTTTCTTAAAATCATTTACTAAAGAGTTATAAACCCTAAGACCTAAAGTCTAAACACCAAACCCCAAACCATAAACCCCAAACCCTAAACTATAAGTATTTTATAACATCTTAAAAATTTCTAACTTATATTTAAGTGTTTATTAAGAGGATTTACTAAATTCTTATAAATAATAGACTCTCGACCCTAAACCCAAATTAATTTATAACATTTTAAAATGTGTTTCTTAGCTTTTATTTAAGTATTTATTATAAGAATTTAATACAGTCTTATAAACCATAAACCGTAAGAATTTTATAGCATTCTAAAATGACCTTTGTAACTTTTACTGAAGTTTTTATCAAAACAATTTACTAAGGTGCTATAAACCCTAAACCATAAAAGCTAAACCCTAAACTATAAACCCTAAATAGAAAAACCTAAACCCTAAACACTAAATGCTAAGAATTTTATAACTTTTCAAAAAGTGTTTTGTAACTTTTATTTAAGTGTGTATTAAAACAATTTACTAAAGCGTTATAAACCTTAAACCCTAAACACTAAACCCCAAAACCGAAACCCTATACCTTATACACTAAAACCTAAACCCTAAGAATTTTATAACATTATAAAAAGTGTTTTATAAGTTTAAACAATAAACCCTAAAGCCTAAATCGTAAAACTGAAGTCCTAATTAATTTATAACATTTTAAAGAGTGTTTTGTAACTTTTATTTAAGTGTAACTTTTATTTTATAAACCTTAGACCATAAACCTGAAATCCTAAACCCTAAACCCTCAAACACTAAAACCTAAACAGTAATCATTTTATAACATTTTAAAATGCATTTTAAACTTTTGTTTAAGTGTTTATTAAAATAATCTACTAAAGTGTTATAAATCCGAAACCCTAAACCCTAAACCCTAAATGCTATATTTTTTTACATTTTAAAAAGTGTTTTGTAACATTAGTGTTCTAAATCATAAACCATAAACCCTAAACCATAAATGCTAAAACCTAAACCCTTAACCTGAAACCCTAAATCCCAAATAGTAAGCCCTAAATGATAAACCCTAAACACTAAGAATTTTATAACATTTTAGAAAGTGTCTTGTAACTTTTATTGAAGTACTTATTAAAATAATTTACCAAAGTGTTTTAAAACCTAAATCCCAAACCCCAAACCAGAAACCCTATATCCTAACACTTAAAGCCTAATGGATAAACCCTAAAATTATTTACTAAGGTTTTATAAACCCTAAACCCTCAAGCCTAAAGCTTGAAAGGATTTACTAAGGTCTTCTAAACTCTAAACCCTAAACCTCAAAACCTAAACCCTAAGCCCTAAACCCCAAACCCTAAAACCTAAGGATTTTGTAACATTTTAAAAAGTGTTTTGTAACTTTTATTTAAGTGTTTACTAAAACCATTTACTAATGTCCTATAAACCCAAAACCTTAATCCCTAAACCCTTAACCTTAAATACCAAACCCTAAACCCTAAAAAACCCTAAACCATAAAAAACCTAAAAAAACCATAAACCATAAAAATCCCTAAAGCGTAAAAAACCATAAACCCTAAACCCTAAAAACCATTTTTAACATTTTTATAAGTGTTTATTAAAATAATTTATTAAAGCATTATAAACCATAAACCCTAAACCGTAATACCCACACCCCAACCTAAACCCTAAACAATTAGCACTTTATAACATTTTAAACCCCAAACCCTAAACCCTAATTATTTTATAACATTTTATGAAGCGTTTGTAACTTTCTTTTTAAGTGTTTATCTAAAATTTTTACGAAATTGTTATGAACCCTAAACCCTCAGCATTTTATTGGAACTTAGAAAGCATTTTTTAACATTTTAAAACCCTAAACATTTTTTAGCATTTTAATGAGCATTTTGTAACTTTCTTTAAGTGATTATTAAAATAATTTACTAAAGTGTTATAAGCCCTAAAACCTAAAACCTACACCCTAACAATTTTATAAAATTTTTAACAAGAAGTTTTCTAACTTTTTTAAAGTTTTTATTAAAAGAATTTACTAAAGTGCCGCTCAAACCTAAACTGTAAGCATCTCATAACTTTTTAGTAAGTATTTTGTAACTTTTTCTAAGTGTTTATTAAAATGATTTACTAAATTTTTATAAAACCTAAACCCTAAACCCTAAACCGTAAGCATTTTATAACACTTTAAGCCCTAAACCCTAAACGCTTAACACTAAGCATTTATAACATTTTAAAAAACGATTTGTGACTTTGTAAGTGTTTATAAAAATAATTTACTAAAGCCTTGGGAACCTTAAATCCTAAAACTTAGGCATTTTATAACATTTTAAACCCTAAACCTAAACCCTAAGCATTCAATGACATTTTAGCTAGCTTTTAGTAGCCTTTTTTGAAGCGTTTATTAAAAGAATTTACTAAAATGTTATAAACACTAAATCCTAAATCGTAAGCATTTTATAACATTTTAAGCACAAAATCCTAAAGCCTAAACCCTAAACTCTAAACCCTGAGTATTTTATAACATTTTCACAAGAGTTTTCTTACTTATTTTTAAGTTTTTATTACAAGGATTTACTAAATTGTTATAAACCCTAAACCCTAAACCATGACCATTTTACAGAATTTTAAATCCTAAACCCTAAAGCCTAAGCATTTTATAACATTTTAACAATTGTTTTGTAACATTTTTTATGTTCTTATTAAAATAATTTCTCAAAGTGTTATAAATCCCAAGCCCTAAACCATGAACCCTATCCCTAAACACTAAGAATTTTATAACATTTTAAAATACATTTTTGCAGCTTTTTTAATTATTTCTTAAAAACAATTAATATAGTGTTATAACTGTAAACCCTAAACCATCATCATTTTATAACATTTTAAGAATAATTTTGTAACTTTTATTTAAGTGTTTATTAAAATAATTTACTAAAGTGTTATAAAACCTGAACCATAAACCCTAAACCTGAAACCCGAAACCCGAAACCCTAAAACAAGCATTTTATGATCCATTAAAAATAATTTTGTAACTTTTATTTTAGTGTTTATTAAAGGAATTTACTAAGGTGTTATAAAACCTAAACCCTAAACAGTAACCCTAAACCCTAAACCATAAACCATAAATCATAAACGTTAAACCCCAAACCCTAAACCCTAAACAATAACCCCTAAACCATAATCCCTGTAAACTAAAACTTAAACCATATGCATTTTATAGCATTTTTAAAATAATTTTGTAACTTTTAGTTAAGTGTTTATTAATGGAATTTACTAAATTGTTATAAAACTTAAACAATACACCCTCAAACCTAAACCCAAAAACCTAAACCCTAAAACTAAACCCCAAGCCCTGAACCCTAAACCATAAAGCCTAAGAATTTAATAAAAGTTGAAGAATTTATAACTTGATTTAAGTGTTTATTAAAAGTATTTACTAAAGTGTTATAAACCGTAAACCATAAACACAAAACCCTAAACCCTAAAAACAAAAACATAAACCCTAAACAACAAAACCTAAACCCTAAACCACAAACACCAATCCCTAAACCCTAATCCCTAACCATTTTATAAAATTTTAAAATTTGTTTTGTAGCTTTTATTTAAGTGTTTATTAAGATAATTTACTAAATAGTGATAAACCCTAAACCATATACCTTATACCAAAATGTTTTAGACCCTAAACACTAAACTCAAAACCTTAACCCAAAACCCTAAACCTTAAACCCTAAACCCGAAATTCGAAACCTTAAACCCCAAACCCTAATCATTTTATAACATTTTAAAAAGTATTTTGAAACTTTTATTTAAGTTTTAATTAAAAATGTTTAATATATTCTTATAATCCCTAGAACCTAACCTCTAAACCCCAAACCTAAACCCTAAATCATAAACCCTAAACCTTAAACCTTAAAGCCTAACCTCAAATTGTGAACATTAAACCCTAAACACTAAGCATTTTATGACATTTTAAAAAACTTTTTGTAATTTTCATTTAAGTGTTTGCTAAAAGAATTTACTAAACTGTTATAAACACTCAACTCTAAACTCTAAACCACAAACCCTAAACCCTAACCCTTAAACTCTAAACCTGAAACCTTAAATGCTAAACCCTAAACTTAAACCCTAAAATATAAACCCTAAATCCTAAACCCTAAATGCTAAACCCTAATAATTTTCTAACATTTTAAAACACATATTGTAACTTCTATTTAAGTATTTATTAAAATCATTTACTAAAGTGTTACCAACCCTAATCCCTAAACTCTAAACACCAAACCCCAAACTATAAACCCTAAACCCTAAACCCTAAGAATTTTTTAACATCTTAAAAAAAATTCTAACTTTTATTTAAGTGTTTATTAAGATGATTTACTAAAATATTATAAACTCTAGAATCTTAACCTTAAACCCTAAGAAATTTATAACATTTTAAAAAGTGTTTTTAACTTTTATTTAAGTGTATATTAAAAACATTTACTCAAAGTGTTATAAACCCTAAGCCCTAAATGCTAAAGCATAATAATTTTAAAACATTTTAAAAACTATTTGTAACTCTTATTTAAGTCCTTATTAAAAGAATTTACTGAAAAGTTATAAACCCTAAATCCCGAACCCTAAACCCCAAACCCCAATACATAAATCATAAACCCTAAAATTTTTATGATTATCTATAATAAGGGAAGACCACACCTAGGTATGTGAGTGTAGGAGGGAGAAA